>JASDQU010011712.1:321268-344118 GCA_032191745.1 Picea mariana | reverse complement strand
AGAGAGAGAGAGAGAGAGAGAGAGAGAGAGAGAGAGAGATACACACACACATATATATATATATAGAGAGAGAGAGAGAGATAATTTCCTTACAATAATGATAGAAAATATGTAATTGTCCAATCAAAAACTCACATTTTATAATTTAGGAAAAAACTTTAATACAAAATTAAATTTTGAACTTTACAAAACCTAGGTTATGTTTGCCAATTATTTATATATAGATTAAAAATAAATAAATAAATGGAAACAATATCCCTTGCCTAAGATAGGGATAATAAATAAAAGTCTCTCTCCCTACAAGTTTGTGCAACGTGCCTATATAAAAAAAATGGGGCTAAGAAAGCTCCAATAAAAAAAAATAGCAACAAAAACACATTTGGTTGGGAGCACTACATAATCAAGGGTGAATTGCACCTACAAATCTTGATTATATGGAGGAAGACTTCTCCATTATATTACTAAGATGGTAAAAATTACAAATGAGAGGGGGAAACCCCTATTTATACTGAAAAGAGTTAAAAACCCAAATTTGAATGTTAAGTTACTAATAAGAGTGATAAGACCCTTATTACAAAAGTCATCTTGTATTGAACTATGAAACCACAAAGATCTAGATAATACATTATCACAAAATGATGAGCTTACACGTAAAATAGATCATGTGCATATTTTATATTGGTTAATAAGAATTTTATGTATCTTTCCCTCCACCGCCACCCCCCGCCCCTTTCCATTTGATCTTTTACTTTGAAATTTGTCTTCTCTGAGGATTCTTCACTGCTCTATCTTCCAAATAGGTGATGTGAAAGACTTTATGTAGTCTTCCATTGTTAGGAATGTCCAATGCATAAGCCATCTAACCCACTTTTGCTTTCCCATATTGTCAAAGAGTTCTTTGCTTGTAGCCTATAGGCCTCTAATCACACAAAGTTGTTTTCAAAACAAAGATATTATTGCTAGCATCCTTAGTGGAAAGTGATTTAAATAAATATTTGGTGGTCCTATCCCTATTATTGAGCCAGTGAAGTTGTTCTTTCAAATGAAATCATTTAGCTTGGCAAGTCTTATCCAATAGAAGTAAATGGCACAATCTACTTGCATTGGTCTATTCTCATTCTTCATGAGGGGCCCATTGTAAGTTTTGCATCACTTCCTCCAATTTAACATGACCTACCTTATTGCAATCATGCTAGATGTTATCAATTTACTACCCATAGCCCCATAGAAAGATACCAAATATAGAAATGGTGTACTCCCACCAAACAACCTAGACAAAATTTCTACGTCATTGAGGGATTAGATTCCACGTAGTTCAAATGCATGTTGAACAACTAGAGATTTGATGCTAGGATACATTCATATCATGTACCGAGTTCTTGGTAAACATGTACATTCAGTTTAGCTAAGAAACATAATTCATATCTCAAATTTTGCAATTAGTGAGCTTCACAGATAACAAAGAAATGAAACAAGTTTTTGTACTGATCAAAAATATATCATGGAATATCTCATTTGGGGTCCAGGAGAGTCTACTTCGGTGAGACAAAGGGTGTTCCATACCCCTCAATATTGTAGCACAATAAGCTCTTACTTGGAGGTAGATATGTGTAGTGTAAACCCACACTTCCTGGAATGGTAAAAAGAGTTTCACTTTGGTGCTTCAATAATAGCAAAAAACAATATTAGTGTTTATGTTTCGGTGTCATTAGAGAAAGGGTGGCGTAAACTCCAAGTATATTTGTTCCATAAAATTTTATATAAGAGATCACAAATCATTCCACTTTTTGATGAAAAGGATGTTGGAGTCATTGGAATATTTAGTGAAAAAGACAAAGATGGGGTTACATCATTGTGAGAAAAAATGGTTATAGTAAAAGCATTAGTAATTTCATTATGTTGTTAGAACTACTAATATTAGGGTGGTTGTGGTAAATATGGATGATCTTGATGCCGAGTCTCTCAAAGTAGTCATCGATCACCTATTAACTTTCTTGGATGACATTGTTGCCATAGTTCTGAGCTTTGGTCCAGGTGATGGCAAGTCAAACATCACTATAGAATTTAATCCTAAAAAAATTGCAGACATTGTTGTTATATCAAACTTGGCATAAGTAGGTGAAAAGAAACCCAAAAAGCTAATAAGTGTTTTAGAGGAAGTTAGAGCAGGTTTGAAAGAACTCTTGTGAAGTGGAGATAAGCGCATTATTGACTTGTCTTTGCAATAAATGTATGTCATGAGTTTGACCTCGGTATTATGCTCATACAAAATACCAAAATCAGGTGAGAGGGATTTTATGTTTGATGGATAATGTACTTGTATGGGGTGGTGGTTTTATATTTCTGTGCTATCAATGACATCATGAAGAAAGGTGACATATATTCTCATGGAACCTTGTTTTGAATTGCAAAAAATGACCATGATAGTTTTAACAAGAGGAATCAAATATCAATTATAAAAACAAGGAGAGATTTCCATCAAAGATCAGAGACACTAATTGTGCATGTCAATCATACAGAAAACTTGACTTGCAAAAGTCCTCTAATGGTGGTGGCAATTTCATCTTGCTAGTTTACACATCAGATCATAAAGTTTTCTCTTTTCACAATGCTATAGCAAGATTTGCCTCACCCCATGAAAACGTGCACAGAGGGCCTTTTTCCATTTTCCTATGCAGACTTGAAGTCCCTTTTGCAAATCCCAGAGCTAAAAACATGATTTTTCTACATATACGTGCTCGACCTATATTACAACATGCATATACACAGGTTGCACCACTACAACCCGTGTACATCGATATTTGTGACCAAAATTAAAAAATGGTATCGGATTTCCATGTCACGTCACGAGATCAATGATCCTTGGCCTTCCATATACTGGAAACATTCTGACTCAACCCTTCAGTTCCACTTGAAGGCTACAAATGGGCCAAATCTGAGCTATGGAAAAGAGGAGAAGAATTCAACTTTTGGAGCAAAGTTACTCTGGAGAAATTATTCACTTCACATTGAGTCTACATCCCTTTGTCCTTTAAGTCTGAACACATTGCTCAGACCCCAAGCTCTTCCCTTCTTGATTGAGAATCTCATTGTCTCACTTATATGAGCTTGCCTTTGGTGGAGGATTGAAGTGGTGGAGGCCTAGCTAGAAGGAACTTAGTTTCTTGGTTCTAAACTATGTTGACACGGAAGTTTGTAATTCATTCACTTCTGCTGATTACATTTTAATAGAAATACTCTTTTCTCTTCCAATTGATATCTTGTGAATATTTGAATTATTATTCCATGGACGTATTTGTTTTGAATTTTGATGGATTATGTTATTGAATGTGCTAAAATTATATATTATCACCATATACTTGCGTTTCTTGGTTGTTGAGGATTAGTTACGGGTGTATCGCTTTGGATCAAGTGCTCAACGGTGGACTTCATCGAACATCTGGACGAGATAGGCCTTTTATCTTGTCTTGCTAGCATATTTGTTTACACAGCATACTTGATATTAGAGTTTATTTCTGAAGTCATTTCCTTATGTTGTGGTTTACCCCTAGCCATAGAGATATTTTCCTCGTAACAGAATTGGCGACCGTACTGGGGAAAGAATCTTCTTTTTCGGGGTTTGGAGTGTTTTTCTCCTTAGATTGCTCTCGTTTATATTGAGTTTCTTGTCGTATGATTGCTTGACAACCTCTGTTCACTTTGAGTCTGAGTTTCTTAGCCTTCTCCTTAGCCTGGTTGTGTTTTGACACATATACGTGGGTTTTTTCCTAACAGTCGCGTACATATGTGTGTTGTCCTTCTACAAGATGCGTATATACGTGTTTTCCCCTTGAACAATCATGTACATCACCCTTTGTTGCTTGGTTGCTGGGTTTGATGGTTGTTGGGTGGGTTTTGATGATTGTTGAGTCTTCTTGGGTCTTTTTTATGACTGTTAAGTGTTTGTGGAATGACATGAGACCTTTCTTTTGTTGAATTTTAGGCGATGTCTTTCTCATCAGCTTTTTCATTTGATTGTCCTTGCATCTTGGGCTGGGTGTTTTGCTCCTTGATATCCTACTTGCGTTGTCTATGTTTACACACAGTAGAGTCTTTATATAAAGTTGTTGTTCAATCCTTGCATTTTCATTCTCTTATATTGAAAATACAAAAATATTAGGCATTTTACATTGTTGGCATTTTTTATCTCTTGAGTCTTTGTCATTTATCTTGGTGCATATAAAGAAAGATTGCACTTTATTTGAATTGCATAACTGAATTGAGAATTGCACTTTGAAAAGCATATCATTTATTTGGAAATTGACGTTAGGACTTTGCATTGTTTTCATATTCATTTATTGTACTTGTTGAGTCATAACATAACTAGTTTCACGACCACACCTTTTTGAGTAAGCAAGGCCACTAAAAGTAACGCTATAATTTAAAATTGATTAGTAACGATTTTATCTTTGTAGGGTGCACAAACTAGCTTAGGATTTAGAGCCTTGGAATAGGATTTTGTGAGTAAACTTCTCCAAGGCTATTAAATCAACATATGTGTCTGACTAAGGGAGTGGAGAAATCCACTGTATAATCGGTAATATCAGGAGGCTCCGCTTACACAGGATTTAAGCACGAGGTCGCGTGAGGTTGGTTGAAGGGATATCCCCCCGATACCTTCTTAGTGTTAGATATATTTATGGGGATCTTGCTAGTACCCTTACCTCTGTAAGAGGCGGTGCTTTCAAGGTTTCGAGCTTTTCTACCATGCCAATACAGTGGACTTGACTTACGATTGTTTGCATGCACATCATTTATACCATGGTTGCTTAGTTGCTTGACTTAGGTACCACATACGTTACTTGTAGGGGTTATTTTGCAAGTACCTTGGGTCAGATAAGGGTCAGACATTGCACATCCTTTATGGAGGATTACCTCTCCGGGGAGATCTGACTGACTAGTTGTTAAGCCCATGAGGGCCCTTGTAACTGATTTTGTTACCTCCGATATTTAGCAAAGGAGTCTCAGGACCCTCTTGAGCGAGGCATACCTACTTTAGAGAGGGAGGCCCCTTTCAACCACTTTATCATGTTTGTGTGCACATTGGTCGTTTGATTATTTTTGGTGTTCTCTTTGATTACTAGTTGCCCTTAGGATTTGTTTTTTATATCTCGAGTCTTGAGTCATCATGGAGAAAGACCGGCTTCCCCGCAAGTCTCGCCACTTGTTACAGTTACCACCGCATTTTGAGTCTTTGCCTTCTAAAATGCATAGAGTTATCAAACGTGGTACACACACCTCCACCTTTCAGACTTGTGATCATACAAGGATGACTGTTGAACTGAGTCATCAAGATACTGGGAGCCCTTTGAATCCCATACCTACTATAGTTAACAGTACCCCTTCGACACCTTCAACCACAATGGTTGTAGTGTCATAGGTGCCTATCATCACCGTTGCCCGTCCTATAGTGAATGCTCAACCTATAGCCATGAACCCTTTTGGATCTCTTGGTCACTCACCGGGCTATAATGTTCAATCCATCCCTATGGCCTCTAGTCCTTTTTCCTATGGTATGTCAAATTTCACATCGCATTTTTCAAACGTCATCCCAGCGGCTGGCACGAATGCTAGCATTGGACTTGGGGGCACAGCTCCTCCACATACTCCATTCTCGTTTGGTGGTACTCACGTCCCTCAAATGACTTCTACCATTGGAGGAATTCCTCCTTTTAACCCCGAGTCTAATCTTGTTACTTATGGATGGAGTAACCAACCTAGCAGACAAGATATTGTTTATGGTCCATCCTTTATACCCACCTCCTATGTACCAATTCTGACCAACACGTTTGGCATGATGAATCCACCTTTATCCTCCGTATTCACACCTAGAGGAGGTCAGTTTCATTCCTTGGGAAACCCCCAACCCGGAGCCACTCCGGCTAGGGGCATTTTTTTATAATCCTCATCAGAACATTCCTACTGGAATGATGCCCAATGAGCCTTTTAGGAATTAGTCCGAAGGAGGGTCTTATAATCTTGGACAGGGCCATGGTGCTTACCATAACCCTGGATGGGTTGTGATTCCCCAACCACAATCTTTCTAGGGATCTTAGGCCTAGATGTCGCAACCCCATATCCCTTTTCTGGCCATGCTCAATCTGTCAAACTTGTCTAAGTTGATGAACGACCCTGTGTGTCATGATCCGACATGGCCCCCCGTTCTCACCAAGATTCCTTCGGATATTCCAAAATTCGAAGGAAAGAATGGTGAAGATCCTGGTGATCACGTTACTAATTTTCACCTTTGGTGCTCTTCGAATTCCCTTAACGACGATTCTATTCATTTAATATTGTTTCAACGCACCCTCACAGAGGTTGCCATGAAATGGTATATTGATCTACCTAGGGGGCATATATAAACTTTAGTCAGATGGTCTTAGTCTTCCTTAACCACTTCCAATTGTTGGCTTAGAACTTATGTCGACCTTATGCCAAGAAAAATCCACTCATATCTCGGATCACATCTAAGAGTGGTGTAGATGGAAGAGGTTGATCAAGACCTGCATACCCCCAGAATTCTTGCTAGAGTGGTTCCTTAAGTCTCTACATCCTTATATTTCGAAGGATGTTTCTACATCTAGGGTTAGATCTAAGGTATAAGCGATTTTCAAAGCCCGACATTTAGATCATGTATATGCTCAGTCTGGGATGTTATACGAGATTCTTCCAAATGCACCGAGGTCAAACTATGACCCTAGACAAAATACCGAGCCTCATGCCTATGGCATTGTAGTCTCTTCCAATGTGAAATTCACAGACTCATTGACAAGCCATTTGAAAGAGTTGTCTCTAAACTAGTATGTAGGAGGGTCAACTTCGTCTGTGTCTTCCAATCCCACTCAGTCAGTGGATGTACATTTCTTGCAATCGTCGACCGGCCCAAATGGTAACCAGCAACCAGGAAAGAATAAGAAGAAAGGACGTAATAATAATCATAAGGGTGGGAAGAATAATAATAAACCCAAGGACAATGGTAATAATGAGAAGATGAATAATAATGTTGGTGAGGGAAATAAAGAAAGGCAGAAGGTGAAATTTCCCTGTAAGCTTTGTACATACAATCACCTTACCCATTTATGCCCCAAAATTGCAGAAGCTAGGAGGATTTTATCTATACCGCCCACCGTGTTGACTAATCCTTTTCCACATAACCAACACATGGGCTCAAGCTCCTCGAATGCCAAAAATGTGGCAAGTGGGAGTCAAAACCCASTGACACAAGAYGATGACCATTTATGCATCAATATGGTTAAATCTGAGGTTAATATAGCCACTCGATCTCATGATTACAGTTCTCCACAAACTGTACCTTGTCTATGARTCTCATCCTCCTCTGGAGATGCCCTTACAGATCGAAAACCAGAGCCACCACCRCATATTCTGAAAGGATTACTGAAGTGCTCTACCCACAATCCTAATGTTAGAGACACCCAAAATTACTCTATTGTTGAGGACCTAGGTCAAACCCTGTGTGTGATGTCGGCTTTGGAGGTACTCCAAATGTGTCCTTCATAGAGGAATGCATTGTTATCTGCGTTAGGAGCTCTAGATCCTTGTGGCTTGAAAGTTATCAAGTTTGACGTCACAAATGTGAAGCCTCACTTGCCTTACCATGTGGCATTCCAAATCCATGTGGGCTACTCAAAGTATACCATCAAGCATACTATTGTTGATGAAGGCTCTACAACATGTGTGATGTCCCTGGTCTGTTGGAAAGCCCTTGGCTCTCCGACCCTTTATCAGTCTCCGACCCTGTTGATTGCTTTTGATGGTCGTTCCTTCCGCACTCATGGTATTCTTACTACCTTTCTGGTCCAGTTAGGTGGGAAGACAGTAAAGGTGGATGTCGAGGTGGTTGATGCACCCCTCGATTGTAACTTGTTACTAGGACATAATTGGACTTACGTTATGACTACAATCGTATTGCCCGTCTTCTATGTTCTTTGTTTTCCTCGCGATGGGAAGATCGTGACGATCGATCAGTTATCCTTTGTGTATGCTAGTCCTAGTGCATTTGTTGGACCGATGGTCCCTATGATTGACAATTCTCAGCCGACAACTGAGAATATCAGTGTCAGAATGTATTCATCCCTTATGGGTACCTTCGACTTCATGGCACTGATTCACCATATTTACGCCATGTCCAGTAGGCCCATTTCGTCAGAGTGGTTCATTCCTTTCTGCACTTCCTATTTTAACAATCCTTAGACCCTACCTTCCTCGACGACATCTTGTGAAGGTTAGTCACACTCTAACATGGCCATGCCACTATTGATAGTGGAGATTGCATATCAAGTTCTTCTTGACTCTTCCATTGATCTGAATCATGTTACATCACAGACGGACGAGGAGGATCATATTCTAGAGCCCGTGTGGGCCACTTCATCGTCTTCTTCACATGACTGCCTCGATGAGACTTTTCCTTTGAATGAAGCTATCATCGAAGCCATAAATGGTTCTGACAAAACTTGGGATGATATGCGTCATCGCTCTTATTTTCTCCCAGAGATTGCTAGAATCGAACAAGATGACTTTAGATCTACTTTGAGTGAGATAGTCGGTCAGGTCGTAGTTCCACTTGATACGAACGACATTTATGCTGAAGGAAACATGACGAGTATCTCACCTACCATCACGATTGATATCTCTCATATCCCTTGCAAGATTGAAAATGTATACATCGGTGCGGATTGTTCGCCAGAACAAATCCTAATCTACACCGAACTCTTCAAGGAATTCTGATATGTATTCGCTTGGTCATATGAAGAGATGCCAGGAATCGAGCTTCGAATTATTGAACATGAGATTAAAACTTACCCGGATGCTAAGCCTATTCAATAATGTCTTAGGGTTGTCAATCCCCGGAAGGCCCACGCTATTAAAGTAGAGTTAGAAAAATTGCTTAATGTTGGCTCTATCTACCCATTTCCCTTGACTGAATGGGTATCCAATCCCATCCATGTGATTAAAAATCTAGGAACCATCTGCGTATGCATGGATTTTGCGACCTGAACAAGGCCTGTCCTAAGGACAAATTCCTGGCACCTTTCATTGTTCAGGTTCTGGATGAGTGTGCGGGAAGCAAAGTTTTTTCATTCATGGATGGGTTTTTAGGGTATAACTAAATTCAAATTAAACTAGAGGACCAACACAAGACGACATTTATTTTCCTTTGGGGTAGTTTCACATACCGAAAGATGCCTTTCAGCCTTAAAAATGTTGGAGCAGCCTTCCAACGTGATATGACCTTCTCATTTCACGATCTCAAGCATATAGTCGAAGCCTATCTTGACAATCTTGTTGCTCACTCCCATAAGAAAGTGGATCACCCTAAGCACCTTCGGCTAGTCTTTGAAAGATGTCATTATTATCGCATCTGGTTGAACCCTCATAAATGCATCTTTTGCGTTAGTTCAGGTCGTCTTCTAGGATTTTTAGTCTCTGAGACTGGGATCATGGTAGATCCATTAAAGGTTGAGGCAATACTTCGATTGCCTCCCCCGCGCACTATTTGACAACTTCAAGGTTTACAAAGGAAAGCTAACTTTTTACATTGGTTTATAATGAACTACGCCAATATTACTAAGGGTTTCATGTGTCTCTTGAAAGAGGACACCCCTTTTATCTGGGATGAACAAGCCCAAAAATCCTTCGATGCTTTGAACAAAGCTTTGGTATCGGTGCCTCTGTTAAAGTATTCTGACTACAATAGAGATTACTTGCTTTATGTTGCCACGTCAGAAGAGACGATTGGTATGGTGTTGGTTCGGGAGGATGATGAGCTATGTGAGCACATCATTTACTATCTCAGTCGAAACTTAGTCGGTCCTGAACTCAAATATTCTCACGTTGAAAAGATAGATTTGGCTGTCATTCACGCAGTCCAATGGTTATGACATTATATATTGCTTTGCAAAACTACTGTGGTTGCCGATGTCAATCCATTTCAATACGTCCTTACCAGGCATATTATAGGGGGAAAGTACAATAAATGGATTTTCATCCTACAAGAGTTCAATCTCGATTTCGCTTCGGCAAATTTCAAGAAATCACTAGTTTTTGCAGAGTTAATATCTGACTTCCCTTGATTAGACGAGGATGTTATTCATGTTGATTCATTTACGGATGAACACATTTTCCTTATCTCATTGTTAGACCCCTAGTATGGAGACATTGTTCTCTATCTTCAAACTTTCAAGTTCCCTCGGCATCTCTTGTGAGATGACCGACGACGTATACGATACCAAGCTAAGAACTACCTTATCGTCGATGACACTTTGTATCGTTGAGGAGCAGAAAATATATTGTGTCATTGTTTAAATCACAAAGAAGTTGAGTCTGTGCTAAATGACTGCCATAGTGGGGCTTGTGGTGGTCATCTATCCGAGCTTGCGATAGACCAGAAAATTTTGGAAGCCGATTATTTTTGGTTGTCTATATTTAAAGATTATGTTGAAGTGGTTAAGAAGTGTCACCCTTGCTAGGTGTTCACTCAAAAAATGCACTCACATATAGTCCCTCTCCATCCAGTCATTATTGTTAGTCCCTTCACCAAGTGGGGAGTGGCCTTTGTGGATTGCAATCCAACTTCGGTTGGGGGGCATCAACACATTATCGTGGTCATATACTACTTTACTAAGTGGGTTGAGTCCATGCCTATAGTTAAACCTGATGGGAACATTGTCTCCTTCTTCGTATTCAATCAAATTATATCCAGGTTAGAAATCCCGAGTGAGATTGTCATTGATCATGGCAGTCACTTTCAGAACGAAATGATGGAAGAACTGGCATCTAAACTGGGGTTTAAGCATGGTCATTCTTCCCCTTACTACCCCCAGGAAAATGGACAAGAAAAGGCCGTGAACAAGCCTCTCAAGACGATTTTGCAAAAAACTATCAGCCAGAGCAAATCTAACTGGCATATCATGCTATATCCCACACTTTGGGCATACCGAACCTCGGTCAAGACTGCCACCGGTTTTTCTCCTTTTCAGTTAGTACACGGTGTGGAGTTGATCTTACCTATTGAATGTGAAATCCCTTCTCTTAGATTTACAGTTGTGCTCCTACCTGACACTTATGATCTTGAATGACACCTCATACACCTAGAGAGTATGGATGAGCAGCGTCAAGACACCTCTACGGTCATCGAAGCAAATAAAAAATGTGTCAAGGTCAAATATGATAAGTCTGTCTATCCGTGATTGTACATTGAGGGTGACTTGGTCCTTCTATATGATCAAGCCAAAGAACCATTAGGGGGAGGCAAGTTCAAACCCATGTCGTGAAACGTGTCTTAGAAAAAKGAGCCTACGAATTAGAAGATTATGAAGGGAAGATGTTGGTTGAGCCCGGGAATGGGCTCTATTTGAAAATATATTACGCTTGAGCCCCAAGCTTGGGTTTAACTCTTTGTATACTAATGTAATTTAGTGTATATATATTTTCCCTTTATTTTTCATCTTCAACTTGTTTATTGAGTTTTCCCTTGGTTGGAAAATGTCAACGAAGTCTTCGGTCTACTTAGGATTCGCAGACAAAGTCAGTCATCATACACGGAACTTGGCTTCCACCGCTTGCATTGATTATTCACCTGATGGTCTACTGGTGACTTCAGGTGGTGTATGCCTAGGGCCATCAATGAATAATGTGGTTGAATATAGGGTCGTTATAGAACTTTTGCGCGATGCCATTTCACATGGTATTCACTCTTTGGAGGTTCACCTGGACTCCTAGTTAGTAGTATTTCATTTGAACGATAGTTACCGTGTGTGGGACCCTACTTTACTCCGACAATTCCTACGGGTACGACTTTTGGAACAACAATTTGATTTTATTACTTATCATCACAACCTAGGAGTTCTAATTATGTATCTGATGCATATGCTAATTTTGTTTTAGATTGGCATTTGTCAAATAACTAAATAAAAGAAAACATTCTCATCAATGTACACATTGTAACATAAGTAAAGCCGAAGAACCATGTTTTTATATATATTTCAAAAAATATGATGTTTATAGTAAAAAATTGGGGCTAACATCCTCAATACACATATACAGTCGATCATACAATATTCAAGACATCTACGCCTATGGCGTCGAACAAGTGTCATGATAGAAAACTAGGGCGTTTGTGAGATGTCGAAAGAGTCGTACCCAATCACGAGGCACACCTACCACATGTCATTGCATAGCCTCTGGCAGATCCTCCACCTGAACCATCGAAATCATTTGTGTCAAACAAGATAGGTTTCCCTGCACATTGTGAAGGACTATCTCTGCATCCCCTCTCATTGCCTCATCTCCCTGGTGCCTCTGACGATGTCGTGGAAGTTTTTTTAGCAGTCATAGACCTACGTCTGCATCACATACATGTCTAATTAGTACTTAACATCATCCAAAAATATTTTTGTTTCCTATACAAAATACAAAAAAATGAAATATTTAAAAAAACTTTGGCATACCTATGTCTCTGTAGGCGGTCCCTGGTGGTAATGGCATGTCAGGATCCCCTCTGAAGTCGATCCCTGCATAAGGGTAGTCATCCATAGCTATGAAATGTCGTCTCCACCAGAAGAAGAAGTCATTGTTGTAGGGTGTTGGCACCCTACCCCCCCTTGCCGCCTCATCACCTCGTTCCATCGTGCCATGCCTGGATCACGAGGTCCACACGCAATGATCTCAACTCTAGGTCCTAAACTTGGAACCCACTTGAAGAAAAAGATACACAATATAGAATTCCTCTTACTACCATGTTTGCATTTTGTCAATTGTCTCTTCATGTTAGCCAGTAGTGACGTGCACCAGTCGTACATCATGGGTCTCAAGCACTCCACTGAGTAGAACATAAGTGGCCTCGATGCCTGGTGCAAAGAGGTTGATCCCGTGATCCATGTCAAAATGAGGACAACAATATTGAGGCTTAGATTGTTTATCTCTCGAATGGGGAGTTGACTCCCGACCTTCTCAGTCCCTAAAATGCAATGAGTGTCTATGTATTCCTATATTTTCATATCGCTCCCATCTCCCTGGGCTTTGAGGTTGACCACCTCACCTCGACGTGACAACCCTGTCAAGAAATAAATGTCCTTGACTTCAATCCTTAATGGTTGCCCATCAAGGTTGAAGCTCTCCCTATCTGGATTCCAGTAATCCATGAGCAAATGTAGCAATCTCACTTGGGCCCTCATCCCTTTGAAATCCCAAAATTATATAGCCTACATCTTTTCAAGGCCATTTGGGCCCTTGGATCTCTCTCTACTACAACATCTACCTCCTCATGTTCCCTTTCCCTCCACTCTAGCACCATCCTGCAAGAGAAAAATCCTTTTTTGAGTTAGAAACCACTAAAAAAACAATGTTTACGGTCATACACGCAGGATGTTGTGTTCACAATCGCATATAGGGTTGAGTATATGCAATCTGTATTTTAGACAACCTCATATAATCATGTGTATACATGACCCGATGAACTGTAGCCCGCGTACACCTAAAGTTTTAATTTGCGCCCTAAATAACTTAAAAATTGGAACCTAATTACAAAATCTAATCCATTGAAAAGAAAGAGGAGAGGAAGAGGAATTACCTAGTCCAAACGGTTGTCGATTCTGTCACTCGTAGCTCCTGCAATCACCAATTTAAGTTCATAGGCAGTTTGGTCCAAAATCCACTATTTGGGTAAAACAAAATACAAATGGTATAGTAAATTTGGTTTTTTTTACTATTTATAGCAAATTTTTACCAACTTTGCATAGTTTCGAACAATATTTTCACCTAATGGACTAATACGACAGTGGATTGAGTTGGTTTTTGTAGTTTTATCTAGGGATTCTTGTGGTTTTCAGCGTTATGTCGCTCGTTCGTAACTTCGGACAGGTATTTTTGCTACCCATCATATAGAATAGGTATCCATTTCATCATACACACTTGCATCATCCTATGACTGTCACTCATATGCCTTAGGTACGAACCCATTTTATAGAGACACAGAACCTCCTATCTGCTACTAGAAGTTTCGTTATCAAATGATAGAGACTTACCAAACATGGGTACCCTAGTTAGATCCTCTACTTCATTCGGTGCCCATGCAGAGATTTTTTCCGTAGGATCGGGAATCCCTTATAGCTAATACATGACTTTATGATGAACCTCATTTCTCACTCATAAACATGTTGACCTATACCTAGAGGACTCCAAAGCGAGTTTGATTTAATCTCTTTTTCAACTCGTTTTCAAAATGCGAAAATATGGTCGAGTGAACTTGTCTCCTTCACACTCGTAACTTGGATATGAAAGGACATCTATTTGGTGCAAATTTACCCCTTTTTCAAACCAAGTAGACTAAGATTACGAAAAAGGACATTTTTTGGCGTTAAGTTGTGATTGCATCTCATGCCCTTGCTTGCAGTATTGAGCCTATTGTCGGTTCTCACTTTTGCGTTATAAGTTGTTTACCTCAACAGTTTGCATCCTCAACCAAGCAGAGCCTTATTTATATCCTTTGCAGCTTGACACCCTATACCCAGGAGGAAACATTCCCCCGAGTGTCCATCTCCCGCATGCACCTCCTTGCATTGAGCATAGGTATGTTCCACTGTTGGAACTAGTTTTGCTTACTTGTGACACTCATTTCCTCCTCTATATCATAGCATTCATTTGACTATGAAAAAACAAAAAAAGATGGGCAAGAAGGGATTATTATCTTATATTGGCAGCAGTCGTGTCGCCTTTGAACAGAGAACAAAAATTTTTGAGTCCACTTGTCATCAAAATTTTTGGCTTAGCATGACCTTAGGAAGTTGAGCTCATTACAGAGAGTTTACTCCCCTGACTGGTTACTCTTCCAGTCCCTATGGAGAGTTTGATTGATGCCTCTTGCATCTCAAAGTTTCATCATTGAGTCTATGCTTCCAGAGTCTTTTGTATGTCTCATGCTCTTGTTCAAAGGATGTCTATCAACCTGTGTCGGCCATTCCTCACAAATCTTGACTTTGCATGTCGGCCATACCCTCAGTTTGTCTCAGAATCACATGAAATTGCAGTCCCATCGTGCACCTTGGTCCTATTTTCCTCATTGGTAGGTAACCTTGAACCCAACAGTTAACATTTCATCATTGGTCGTTGACTAGGTGGTTTCCATTATGTTCGACGTCAATACATCTATTCACAYATTGGGATTCATGCAATGTCTTTGATGCCATTAKCCCTATTGGCGATTTCCTCACCTTTGTCAGCATTTTTCTTCATTGGTTGTTATTCATAGGGTCTTTTTCATGTACCGCATGCACCTGGCACACGCGAAAKATGCACACGTTCGYTGGTTCGTGAACATGTTCTTCGTCCGGTTTCCCTCAAATCATCAAGCTCTTACTTTCTACCTYGTGATGAATGAGGAGAGATGCCTTAATGCTCTCCTTTTAGCGGGTCTCCTCCCATCGACTTCGGCTCATATATTCTGGAGACGAGACCTAGAGTCCTATGAGTACCTAGAGGCTTGCAGTCATTAGTGGCAAGTTCTCTCGCCATCGACAGTTGGGAATATATCAATGTCTCTTGATCGATGGATTCTTCAAGTGTTCGACCCCGAATCCTTTATTCACACTTGTAAGAATGTACTTGGTGCCTTGATACCTACTTTCATTATTGGTAGGTTGTCTCGCGTTTGTTAACGGTATACCTCAATGACCAGTAATCAAAGTCTCAATGTGTTCGACCTCAACTCCTTCATTCACGCAATGTAGACTTGCACCTTTGGCGGCTTGTGTCGAAGACTTGAAGACATCAGTTTATAGTCGCAGCTTTCCTGAGTTGTTGCTATCTTTCATTAGACCAGTACCTATGTGACTTTAGTGATCATGGGAGATCAGATTGTACTCCATTGTATACAAATATCTTCAGATTGATTTTGAGACTAGTTTTACTGGGCCTTGTTCGTGACTATGACAACCTTTGGCATGTAGCCACCTTTGTATTGTATTTTCATGGCCATGGACAGTTTTTTGGTATATTTTCACATGGATCTGCAGTGTAATTCAAATTGGCAGCCATGTATGCAAAGTCAGTACAGATTGTCATGAGCAACTAGTTCTTCCAGCTGGGTCCCCATTACTCCATTTCTGGGTCTTATAATGTATTTTGGACAACATGGATACTCCTCTTACCTCACACATTAGGGTGCATCTATTACAGCAAGATTTGCCTCACCCTATGCGAACTTGCACAGAGGGCCTTTTTCCATTTCCCTATGCAGACTTGAAGTACCTTTTGCAAATCCTAGAGCTAAAAACATGATTTTTCCACATATACGCGCCCTACCTATATTACAGCATGTGTATATGCAGGTTGCACCACTACAGCCCGCGTACATGAGGATTTGTGCCCAAAATTAAAAAATGGTGTCGGGTTTCCATGTCACGTCATGAGATCAATGATCCTTGGCCTTCCATATACTAGAAACGTTTCAACTCAACCCTTTAATTCCACTTCAAGGCTACAAATGGGACAAATCCGAGCTATGAAAAAGAGGAGAATAATTCAACTTTGAGAGAAAAGATACTCTGGAGAAATTATTCACTTCACATTGAGTCTGCATCCCTTTGTCCTTTAAGTTTGAACACATTATTCAGCCTCCAAGCTCTTCCCTTCTTGATTGAGAGCCTCGTTGCCTCTCTTATATGAGCTTGCCTTTAGTGGAGGATTGAAGTGGTGGAGGCCCAGCTGGAAGGAACTTAGTTTCTCGGTTTTGAACCGTCCCGACACGGAAGTTTGTAATTCATTCACTTCTAGTGATTACATTTTAATAGAAATACTTTTTTCTCGGCCAATTGATATCTTGAGAATATTTGAATTGTTATTCCATGGGCATATTTGTTATGAATGTTGATGGATTATGCTATTGAATGTGCTAACATTATATATTATAACCATATGCTTGCATTTCTTGGTTGTTGAGGACTAGTTGCAGGTGTATCACTTTGGGTCAAGTGCTCAACGGTGGACTTCATCGAACGTCTGGACGAGGTAGGCCTTTTATCTTGTCCTGCTAGCATATTTGTTTATATAGCATACTTGAGATTAGAGTTGATTTCTGTAGTCATTTCCGTCTGTTGTGGTTTACCCCTAGCCACAGAGAGATTTTCCTCGTAACACACAACATCTTTTGATTATCAGTAATCTCTATCCATCTCATATTAAAAGGTTCATGCATTCCCCATGGAAGCAAAAAACCCTAATTTGTGCCCTTTGTTGTGGTCCCTGGACATTGACCCAAGTGGTTCTTTAAGTTCTGGTCTTTGGATGAGATAGTAGAAATGAAATTTGGGCCAACAAGATATAGGTTTCAAATTGATATGGTTTAGTTTCAGTGCCTGGATTTCCTCGTATGTTTCTAGTTGTTTTATTTGGAAAGAGGTATTAATGATATCCGTGATAATGATTATGTTCACTAGATTGTGTTATTTATTCACTAGATTGTGTCATTTATATCTACCAATACTTATAAATGTAGATTACTCTCAACACTTGTATCAAACTCTAGTACATGTGGAAAAACTTTTAAACTTTGACTCATTATATTTTATGATATATTTTTTGTGGAAGTTAGGGTTTTTGCACAAGTCTTTGTATTTATGTTGTCAATGTGTGATATTTTCATATTTTTTAATTGTTTCTTTTTGTTGAATATCCACTTATATTAACTTAGCTCTAAGTTCAGAACTATTGCTACTCTTTCCATTACCATTGTAGGCAATTGTAAGCTTCTATTTTTTTATGCATTTGTGCTGCATTTTTTTACTCTACACCCTAAGTTATTTTATGGGATTCATGTAAGCATTTGGTGGTTTTCCGTTATGGGTGTATGTTTTCTCAGAGAATTTAATTTCATAAAAAATATAATAAATATAAATACATGCCTAGATTCTATACTTGGTAGGAATTTTACTAATTTTATATTATTTCTCATGCAGGTTTCACTTTTGTTTTCTAGATCAATTTGAAATATCAATTGTGGAATATATATTGAAATGTCAAACACCGATCGTGGGAGTAAAAGATCAAGACAAAATTATCTATCATCATGGTTTCAAAGACCTCAATCCAAGGATCCATGTTCTCTTCATGCTTCGAGCTATTTTGAACAACCTGTCATTGACAGAGATGTCAACTCTTGTGAGAATGCATCTAATATCCAAAAAATAGATAAGGGAATAGGTTCCTCTAGTGATCAAAGTGAGATAAATCCATTTTCACCAGAAATTGGCAGTAAATATGTTGAAAATATTTCATTGGAAAAGAACACAATCAATTCATGGAAAAAACAAAAGGGCCAATGGGACATAGGGAGAGAATTCCAACCACATTGGGTCTCAAAATTTTCATTTATTGAACTAATGCCTCTAAAAAATGAGAAAGAGAAACCACAAGTTAGATGCAATATATGTAGTTGGAAACTTGGCATGCCAATGGCATTTCAGATGAACTTAGATACAATAGAGAAGCATGCAAGAAAGGTGTGTGAAAAGAAAATTGCAGATAGCAAGGAGAAATCTATTGTTAGATGGAAACCTTATGAGGATTGTCAACATGTCAAATATGCAGATGAATATAATAATTATTTAATAAGGAAAATCTCGAGGGAAGTGGAGGAACCATCACATCTCTATTAAGAAAGATGATGGAAATAAATTTGGTATCCAAGACAATTCAATTAAGCATTGTATTTCACATCTTATCTAAAGGTCATCATGTGACAGATTATCCAGATTACATGAAATATCTATCTTTTCTTCAAAATATTATCTAAAGGTCATCCTATGATAGATTATCCATCTTCTCATTGGTTTTTAACGAGTGGTTGGGATTGGGAAAAATATCTAGCTCAAGTAGAAAAGGATGATATGAAAGAGAAAATTGCAAATGATAGTTTTTTGTCATTGTCTTTGGTTGAGGTTACAACTATTGATAATACTTTAGGGATCTGCATAAGTGTTTATATGGTTAATGACCATATTAGGCATTCATATCTACTTGGAATTCATAAAATGAGGGAGAATTCTACAACTGAAAATATGTATGAACTTGTTATTAATAGTTTGAAGGAAATTGGTGGTATGGATCATTTAATGATTGCAAAAAAGTTGGTATGTGTTGGAGCAGATGGAGCATCAGTAATGCAAAGACAAAGGAATGGCCTTTGTGTTAGACTATAACTATAAGATTCATCGTATATGTTGAGTATTCATTGTATGGCTCATAGGATGAATCTCGCATTTAAAATGGTAAGCAAGTTTCCATCAGTTTCAAAAGTTGAAGATTTTGTACGAGAGCTTTATGCATACTTTTGTCGTAGTCCCAAACAATTTTTCAAAGTTTCAAAAATGTGTTGACGGTGTTATAAATGGAAACAAGCTATTAAAAGATGTTGATACAAGATGGATCTCATTGAATGGACTAGCTCAAATATTATTTTAGTGAGTAGCAGTCCTTGGTAGGGGTGATGTATGAACATCGCTTCAATGTAGATAGAGCTCAAGATATTCTCTTTCGACTAACTAACATAGAGACATTATCAACATTGGTTGGAATTATTCCTATGCTAGATGAAATGAGTTTCCTCGTGAAATTTCTCAAAATCGCACAATGTATATTGTGAAATACACAAATGCAATAAAATGTGCATGCCTTTCATTGGATAATTTGCATACAATGCCAAAGTCTTTTGTACGTTCACGATTTATAAATTAGACTACAATAGTTATATAGAAAATACTAATTTTTTTTAAAGTTTGATGATAAAGGGATACTATGTATGGTAGTGCGTGGGAATACGGTTCCTTTTTATTATATCGGTAAGACAAGACGAATCACCAAATAGTGCCTCATGTCAAGAGACCTATTTGACAATGTTGTCATTTCAATGAGACACAACTTGATAGAAATTGCAAAATCACTAATATCAGAGATACGAGAACGATTTCTTCAAGATGAATTGTTGGAGGCCATCTCTGTGGTGTACTCTCAATATTGGAACAACAAAAAATCTCAAATTACTTTAAAACGCGACTTTGTAGAAAAATTAAATACTTTAGTGCACCACTTTTGCAAGAAGGTCCAGATACATGGAGAAGAGGTTGAAGGTATTTTGGATTCATCAAAATTGTTTCAACAAGCCACACACTTCAGTGAAACAATGTGGAAGCAATTCTATGTTTTGGAGAATCCTCTAGAATATGGTGCAATAACAATATTATGGATTATTTTAGGTGCTATCCAATACTCATAGGAAAACATATCATAATATTTCAAATTAATAGATTTGTGTCAAACCATGATTTTGGGATAAAAGTGGAAGATGAGAGAATGTTTAGTGCACTGTCATTTTTTAAGTCAAATATGAGGAACAAGCTTGATAAACATATGGATATATGTTTAATATTATATGTAACAATATAACATATAAAAGAGCACTAGATCTTTGGCGATTAGATTGTGATAGAAGGGGAGAAAACAATATAACAAATTTCTCTAATGAACTTGATATGGAACATAATTCTTTGGAGGCTCATAATGATAGTCCATTTGGAGAAGATCCTATTCAGAATGAAGAAAATGAGGACTAAGATGAGAATTGGGAAATTGATATACCGCAAGATTTTATCTAATCCACTATATATGAGGGCCTAGGGGACACTTATTTTGGTATACATGTTCCATTGGTGGTGCAAAAAATAGTGAAATGGAATAGCACAAATGATGTGATTCTTGTGATTCGTTGTTTCTCTATTTTTGGGGTAGGTTGGAAATTCTTTATCATAGCAAGATTACTATATGTTAATTTGAGGTTGCATTTCAGGTAAAAATATGTTCTATATTTTGTATTTTTCATTGTAACATTAGAGCCACATTTTCTTGATGCAAGTTATTTTAGGATTGATGTTTTGATATTTAACTATTACATTGTCTCTTTCTTTTATGTGATAGGAAATGAAATTGGCACATATCTCTTCACATAGATAGTGCCCATGTATTAAAGGGTAAATAACTAATTTAACAAGACTTACACTAATCAAGAATGAGCTCATTCAAGTGGATGAAATTTCTTTGATGTCTAGCTCTAATATCTTGGTAAATTTTAATGGTTTGTTTGTTTGTTGCATTTTGGAGCATTTTGTCAAGTTTGAATTTTTGGGTTTATTTTGGTTAAAAATTGTGTTAGTCCCTTGAATGCTTCTAGTTCTCATTTGATGTTTGGTTGGACCCTTTATCGTGGCATGATTGGTTTCATCTAATTTCCATTGAGTCAAGGGTTTGGGTTAAAGTTAAAGACCTTTGTTGAGTAATTTTAGTTTCATCCTTTTGTCATGTTTATTTGAGAAACATATGGTATTAGGCTTAGTATATGGCTTTGGTTATTTTGTGAGCACTCAATGTGTTTTCCATAATTATGATTATTTTCTTTATATATTTCATGGTTCAAGGAAATATTTTTTTATTTCCTTTCACTTTGTGGCATGAGTTGAGCATATTCACCTTTTAGGATCTACTATGTTTATTTTATATTTTCTTTGAAAAGACTTATTGATTATTTAGAAAGGGAAATGAACTATACTTAGCTAAGTGAAGAGAAAAATGGTCTATGCAATAGGTTCCTATTCGTTCATCATAGGAGACCTATTAGCATGAGACCGACATTCCTCTAATGCAATTATACTTTTGATGTCAATACTAAAAGAGCATTACATGTAGCTAGTGGAGGATGGGAGAATGATTATTGCACTATCATTCTTGAAGTCAAAGTTGGAGAACAAGCTTGAAAAAAAAACATCACATAGTTTATGCTTATAATGCACATGTTATGAAGAGTTTTGTGTAAACTAAGAAAAAGGTATTATCATCAGTGCTTGTATCACATGGAAAAAATAGTTTTTTATATAATTTAGGATCATTTATTTTTTTCATTACTTTTTTATAACTCAATTTTGGGAGTTGGTATGTAGTAGGATCCAAGTGACAAACATTGCATGTGCTACCCTTAATGGGCTTAAAATGTTATCTATAAATCCTTAGATTTCAATTAGTTCTTAAGAAGGCACTAAACATCTTATCAGATTCAGAAAATTAAGATTGTTATGACTATTTGCAAAATATCATGTGAAAACGATTACTTATCCATAACTTCATTAACTAATCAAGAACTTTCGGAAATAATGAGTGCCAAAATAGAGAGAAATAGAGACAACAAATAACAAGACTCATTACATAGCTTGATAACATAGTTCAGTCATCTTGGGCTATGTCTCTAGGTCTGCTTCCAAATAGTGAGACCACTCTATTAATGCTCAAATGCTTGATACAATGATGACTTACAATGAAAAATTTGAATACACCCTTCAATTCTACTGCTCAAACCCAGAAACAGAGGTTACCACTAAATTCCTCTCAAAATTATGAGAAAAATGAGTATAGAGTTGACTATGTTATGGACAAGTTCTTAAAGACCCACTTTTGCACGTAAAACAAGACTATGGTTCTCATACACAACAAATGGAACTAAGACTTTCATACACATCACTTTATCACATAATCAACATCACCATCATATTCCTCTCGAAAAACTGAGAAAAATGAGTATAAAAACTCTATGGCATGGAAATTAAGACCAAAATGAACTCAATCTGAGTTCTTGGCACAAACTTCGATGCACACACGATCCAACTTGCATGCAATTCCATGTATGTGCTTTGAGTCAAGCTCCAAGTTTAAATAAGGCATGGGCTGCCCAACCACCGATCAGGAATCTCGATGCAAAT
>JASDQU010011712.1:305531-320921 GCA_032191745.1 Picea mariana | reverse complement strand
TGTATCTGCCACGTCACTATACGACCTATCACGTGGCACCTTTATAGTGGTGCCACGTGGACCGTATGGGTTTTGATGTGTCCATTGACCATGCTACCACATCATTCGTATGGATGGCACGTGGCAGCATCCAACTGGTCCAATTGGCCACCAAATGTGTTAATTCTAGGAGACATGTGTCAGCCTCTCGTGTTGTCATGTCAGCTTGTTGATGTCATCATGATGTCACCCTATCAATTGTATGGATGCCCATGTGGCATCTTCATTTTGCCTCTTGCTCTATTTTTCCCAAAACTTTGAAAAGTCATAAATTTCTCATACGATGTCCATTTGAGGCAATTCATACGATGTTGGAAATCTCTCATCGAGTTCTACGCGATGAATTCATTTTCATTAGCATTTAAGAACATCATTTTTTGTGTATTCTGGATCCTTCTGGATCACACCTCCCCACTGAAGAACTTTTGGACCTTCAAAAGTATGGATTATTCAGAAATGAAGTGAAGATACTTTCGCCTCACTTGTCTAGTATCATCCAACCATCCTTCTTGGATAATGAGCATGTGAATCATCACAACAATAATGAAAATAGAAACAACATTATTGACCAAGTTAACCATTCCCTTAAATTTACAAACTCCATCATTCATTGTTGCAACTATTAATCATACTCCACTCATTAGTAGTAAATTGAACAACAAAATTGAATATACATATGCGGAAGAGGATGAACCATTAAGGGTAAGAACCAAATATCAATATAGCATAGAAAAACCTCAGAATAAGTACTCAACGCCTTGAAAAAGAGAGAAATTCAGATAATAAGCCTCTTCGAGGGGGAAACCTCCTTATGCCCACATAAATGTACAATTACAAGATGATTCCAAATGAAAATGTCTCCTTGGAATATATAGGAGACTAGGAAGTATAATTACAACTAATGGACTAAATCCAACATAAATAAAATAACATTACTAATGTAATATGCCCCAATTAAGGGGTAATGATCCATTATTTAGGGCTTAAAATGCCCCTCCCCTTGAGACAAGTGTTGTCCGCAATGCTTGAGTAACTTTGGATGCTTCTGTATAAAAGACTCATCTTCCCAAGTGGAAGCTTCAACCGGTAGTTTCCTCCATTTAATGAGATACTCTGAAATGGATCTATTCCTCAGCTGGCGAATTCTTGTATCGGTAATGGCTTCAGGCTCCAACATGATTTTTCCTTCCTCGTCAAGTTCTGGCAATATAGTTTGAACTGGGATCTTGTCACCTATAACCTTCTTTAAGCATGAAACATGGAAAATTGGGTGTACTCGTGAAGATGAAGGCATGATCCGACAGGAATTTTCGAAATGACTATGGTTGAGTTTTATTTGCATGCATTTATTAACCATTGGGAAACTTAATGAAAGAGCGAGAAAAGCAAATGAATTATACAGCCATTAACATAATTGCAAATCTGAAATGCAATGAAAACAGCAAACCATAATGCACAAGTTTGATAACGGAGTTCGGCAACCTTGCCTACGTCTCCGGGCCTTTTCTCTTGTGAGGGAGGCTTCTTGATTTATTTTTGAAAGTTTATTAGTACATCTTTACAATTGCCGTTTGTCTCCTAGACTGATCTGGTCTTGTTCGCCATGATCTCTAGAATCTTGCACAACTTACGGCACCTGAAACGGATATATCGAACTCTCAGAAATCGTCCGACAACATCTCTACCTCAACAGCTCCTCTGCCTCAAACTGGCTTTATCTTGGCCTTGCATCAGCATCTCTGCTCTGAATGCTCTCAAAAATCTTACCAAATGGCCTCAACAAGCCTTGGTTAAATAGTTGGGAAAGTTGGTTTCAATCTCCAACTTCCTCCCAAGAATTAGGCTCTTAAAAAGCCCAATAACTCCCAATTACATTACAAATTGGTCTAATTACATTAAAAATTAGTTGAAAGTGGTTTAAAACCCACTTCATAAATATAATGTAGTTAAATAAACGGGCGCTAGCCCCCCTTCATCCGGGCGCGCGCCCCCTTAGCTGGTCATATGCAGCTCCATAAGACCGTGGGCTTAACATAACCCTGCGCCAATCAATACGTAAAATGAACTCTTATATATTATTTTACATACATTTTATAACAAATAATGTTTGGCATAGTGGTTGGCGGACTTTATAAAAACGTAGCCGGTTGGGGAGGTCCGGGGTTCGAATCCCCCGGACTCCAAAACTTTTGACATAGCCCTCATTGGCTAAATCCGGGGTGCCACGTGGCAGCCCGTGATTAGGCCACGTGGCACTTTTTCAACCAATCGTTGAATGCCATGTGTCGATCTTTGATTCGTCCACATCCGCCGCCATGTCAACTGCCGTACGCCCAGTCATCACTGCCACGTCATCCGCTGACGTCATCCGTGCCACGTGTCACCCTTCCAGTGGTGACACGTGTCACTCCAGGATTGGTCCAAATGCATGCCAAAAATGTCAAATCAGACTGCCACGTGTCACTACCTGAGGCTGCCACGTGTCATCCTCTGATGCTGCCACGTGTCGCATTCTGGTCCCACCACGTCAGTTGTACGGACCTGCCACGTCAGTTGTACGGACCGACACGTGTCCTGCCAAGTCAGCATTTTTTTCCCTGTTTGACATAAAAATTATACCACCAGAATCAGGAAGACGAGACGGACGCAATGGTGTTGGTTTCGTCGGATTCCGAGCACTTTCATTTTTGAGCATTTTTCATACCCTGACAGGCTTATGAATCCGATTTCGGATCAAGGCAACTCCAATTTGTACGCCATAGTACCAATCTTTTGCAATACCTTATAAGGACCATAGTACTTTGGTGATAAATTATTATCCTTCTTGGCTTGCTTGAGGGACATATGTTTGTATGGTTATAGTCTTAAAAACACCCAATCTCCTACTTCAAAACTTCTTTCACTACGATGTTGATCTGCTTGTTGTTTCATGTGATTTTGTGCCATGATTAGGTTGTCCTTTAATATTTCGATAGCTTGTTGTTGATGCTCGATGTGATCTTCCACTGCTTGAACCTTATATTTTTATTTTAGAAAAGAAGTGATGGAAGGAGGGTAGTATCCATAGAGTGCCATAAATGGTGTCATTTTTGTTACAGTATGAAAGGAAGTGTTATACCACCATTCTGCCAAGGGTAACCATTTGAACTATTGTGTTTGTTTATCAGAGACAAAGTAATGAAGGCAGTCTTCCAGACATTTGATCACTATCTCGGTTTGTCCATCATATTGAGGATGATAGGATGAGCTATGAGCCAATTGAGTACCCAAACAAAAAAATGATTTTGTCCAAAAATGTCCAGTGAAGATGGGATCTCTGTCACTTACAATAATCTTTGGGCTGCCATGTAGCTTTTGAACTGTCTCCTTGAATGTGATGGCAACTGTATTGGATTTGAAGGGATGAGAGAGTGCACAAAAGTGTGAGTACTTGGCCAGTCTATCAACAATCACCATGATGACACTCTTTCCTTCAGACTTCAGTAACCCTGTGATGAAATCCATGGAAACATCCTCCCATCGCTGACTTGGGATGGCTAATGGTTGTAAAAGACTTGGGGTCTTAATTGTTTCCACCTTATTTTGTTGGCAAACCAAACATTCTGCCACAAACCTTTGAACATCAGTTTTAAGGCCATCCCAAAAAAATTCCTTCTTGACCCTATGGTAGGTTTTCAAAAATCCCAAGTGCTCTCCTACTAGAGAGGTGTGCAATTCCAATAGTACCTTTTGTTTGAGTTGGGAATTCTTACATAAATATAAGTGATCTTTGTACCATAGTGAACCATTTTTCCATGTAAATGTATCTGATGCATTGGAATCATGTTGCAACCTTTGAATGAGAGTCCACACTTTTTCGTCATTCTTCCATTCATCCCTTGCTTATATTATCCAATCAGGTTGGATGATCGAGATAGCACAGAGAAAGGCCTCAACATCTTCATCCTTTCTTGAGAGTGCATCTGCCACAACATTTTGCTTCCCTTTTTTATAGACAATTTCAAAATCATAACCCAATATCTTGGTTACCCATTTTTGTTGTTCTTCTGAAGATAGTCTTTGTTCCAAGAAGTATTTAAGACTATCATGACCTGTTTTGACCTTGAAGTGCCTACCTATTAGGTAAGGACACCATTTCTTCAATGCAAGTAGTATTGCCATCATTTCCTTCTCATAAATGGGTTTGTGTAAGTCCTTTCCCTTGAGTGGTCAACTCTCAAAAGCTAGGGGCCTTCCTTCTTGCATTAGGACAACACCAATTCCATTTCCCGAGGCATCACATTCCACAATAAAGGTTTTTGTGAAGTCTAGAGTGGTCAAGACAGGAGATTTGCACATCACCTCTTTAAGTTGTTCAAAAGCTTTAGTTGTCTCTGGAGTCCATGAAAATGCATCCTTCTTATTTAGTGTCGTTAAAGCTGTTGCTATTCTTCCATAGTGCCGAACAAACTTGCGGTAGTAACCTGTCAAACCCAAAAATCCTGTAAGATTGTTCAATGTTTTCGGAATCGGCCAGTCCATCATGGCCTTAATCTTGTTAGGGTCTACCTTAACACCTTCATGAGATACAATATGACCCAAATAATCTACCTCCTTCACTCCAAAGAAACATTTGGATGGTTTGGCATATAGTTGTTGCTCCTTTAGTAGTTGTAGCACCTTGTCAACATGTCGCACATGATCATCCCAAGACTTGTTATAGATTACTATATCATCAAAAAATACTAACACAAATTTTCAAAGGAAGGGCTTGAAAATGGAATTCATCAACCCTTGGAATGTGGAAGGTGAATTTATAAGGCCAAAAGGCATGACCAGAAATTCATAATGGCCTTCATGAGTTCGAAATGTTGTTTTTGGGATATCTTCTTCCTTCATTCTAATCTGGTGATACCCTGAATGGAGATCTAGCTTTGTGAAATAGATTGCTCCATGTAGTTCATCTAACAATTCATCAATGATGGGAATTGGAAACTTATATTTAATAGTGATCTTGTTGAGCTCTCAATAATCTGGACACATACACCATGAGCCATCTTTCTTGAATATCGTTACCATCGATGCAGAGTAAGAACTTTGGCTAGGTCTAATAATGCCAGCCTCTAACATTTCTTCAAACATGCACTCAATTTCACTCTTCTGGGCATAAGGGTATCTATATGGCATGATGTTAGGAGGAACACTCCCAGGAATTAGGTGAATATCATGATCATGATTTCGAGTGGGTGGAAGACCTTTGGGAATATCTTCAAATACTTTGGAATTCTTATCAATGATCCCTTGGAGATCTAGAGGAATAGATGGCTTAGATGTTTGAACATCTAGTGAGCATAGTTGTGCAATAACCCCTTGATGCCCCTTTGTCAATAATTTTTTCATGCCATTAGAGCTTATCACCTTACCAGGTTTCCCTGTGATACCTCTTAACTCAATTTCTTTTCCTTCCAATGAAAATTTCATGAAAAGTTCTTGAAAATTAAAAGCCACCGTTCCTAATGATTGCAACCATTGGATTCCTAGTACAACATCAACACCACCCATGGGTATAGAAATCATTGGACTATTCATTACATATTCTTCCATAGTAAGATTGATCTTATTGCATTTTCCTGAGCAATTGATAGTTCCTCCATCTGCAATCATTACTTGAAACTCTGGTGCTGGATATATAAAGCAATTGAGAGCTTTGGCTAATTTATAGTGAATGAAATTATGAGTACTGCCAGAATCAATTAGGACTATTACCTTTTTATTTTTGATATATCGTTCAATCTTGAGGGTTTGAGGAGTGTTAATTCCAGCCAATGCATTACATGATATCGTGGGAGTCAACTCTTCAGACAAAATTGCTTCTACGTTTTCATCTTGAGATGGTTCTTGTTCTTATTCCTATTCTTCTTCCTCTTCACAATCTATGTAGAATAATTTCTTCTCACCACACTTATGTCCCTTGTTGTACTTGTTGTCACAATTAAAGCATAAAGCTTTTGCTTTTCTTTCCTCCAATTGTTGAGGTGTCAACCTTGTAGGTTGAGGTGTTTTAGAAGAAGGAGCATTCCTCTCTCTATAGTTGTGAGGATTGGTCCTTCTAGTAGCCATAGCCATATTTTTACTTTCAACATTTCTTGCCACCCTAAATGCATTCTCCAATGATTTGGGTTCCCAAAGGCGAACCTCATGTTGAATGTTGTCCTTTAAAGTTCCTATGAATACATCAATCAAGTGCTCATATGGAATATTCGTTACCTTTATATTCAATATTTGGAAGTTCTCAATGTGCTCTGTAACTAACCCCTTTTGCTTGAGATTTATCAATTGGTTAAAGAAGGTATTTCTCCTTGTATCCTCATAGTGTTCTATCATTTCTTCCGTGAAAATTGTCCAAGTGATGAGTGATTTGTGAGAACAAAGCCATTGATACCATACAAATTGATTGGGTTATAAATGTAAAGAAGCAATTCGTACCTTTTATGTATGTGGCACATTATGTAGATCAAAGAATTGCTCCATCTGAAGTATCCATGTGATTGGGTCCTTGCCATCAAACTTCCTCATATCGATCTTAGGAATGTGGTTGGTCTTCAACCCAAAGTTGGAGTTTCTCCATTCTTGATTCACCTTCCTTGTGTCCTCGTCATGAATTTCATGGGATACATTTTCACTTTCAGGTGTCCTCTCTATTAGGAAATTTTTCAATCCTTCCATGATCTCCCCTTTTAAACCCTCCGTCATCTCTTGTAGTTCATCTTTTGTTACTGTCTTCTTTTGTAAATCATTTATGTCCCTACACATTTCTTCACCTTCATCAAGATTCCATGTAGGATTGTTTGGAGTCTTATTTGGTGTAGAAGTTCCCTTTTTGGGTGGCATGTTGGCCAAGTATCACTTTTGAACCTTGATTTTGAGGTGGTTTTGCTAGACAATCTTTCTTCTATTGTATATCCAAATTTTCGGCCCTTCTAGGTATGAAACTTTATTTTTTATAGTTTTCTGATATTTCTTCTCTGCAATGCCACAGGTTTGATCAAAATTGGATGTGTCAAGTGGAATTTACGGTAACTTCCCCACAACTTGTTGATTTTTGGCCTTTCCAGGAGATCTCACTTGTATAGCGTGCCCCACACAAAATTATGAAACTCGTACCAAAAATACTACAAACTATCCACTATCCAATGCAACCAGTCTCACTCAATTTGGATACTCTAGGAAGAAGTTATGATTGTTTTACCTGGAACACCTTCTTGAGACTAGTCAGATACCCTATCTTCCACAGGGTGCATCTAAAAATGTAATATGACCCAGAAGTTGAAATTTTTACCACATATACCTTACTAATTTCTATGAATAGCCTCCAGATTTTAGGGTCTGAAATGTTACAGAAAAAAATTTATAGTGAAAATTCTGCAATGACTCAGTTCAGGATGATTCTACAACCCTATCTTGCACAGGCTGTATCTCCGAAAGTATAAGGCCTCAGGAGCTTAAATTTTAACCCAACATACCTTGATCTGTCTACTAAATATCCTCCAAGCCTTTCCTTTTGAAACGTTGTAGAAAAAAAGGTTATAGCAAAAATTCCAAGGTGTCTCAGATGTAGCAGCGAAACCCCAAGACCTTGAGCTCTGATACCATATGTTAAGAACCAAATATCAATATAGCATAGAAAAACCTCAGAATAAGTACTCAACACCTTGAAAAAGAGAGAAATTCAGATAATAAGCCTCTTTGAGGGGGAAACCTCCTTATGCCCACATAAATGTACAATTACAAGATGATTCCAAATGAAAATGTCTCCTTGGTATATATCGGAGACTAGGAGGTATAATTACAACTAATGGACTAAAGTCGACATAAATAAAATAACATTACTAATGTAATATGCCCCAATTAAGGGGTAATGAGCCATTATTTAGGGCTTAACAATCAACATATTTGTCCTTCTTAACAAGAACAACATCAACCAAAGGACTTATTTTATTTTCAACCTAAGGCTATAAGTCCATGGAAATCACTTCCCATTTCCATTCTAGTATCTGTATAGGTTGCAATAGTCTAGCAACGTGTCTATGCTCAACTTTTATCTGTTGTCACTCTAAACACTTCGCAATGTATTGAGCAATGTCTTGCTTCATTCTAGGCCAATAATACAGTTGTCTAACTATTGTCACGATTTTCTGGTAACTAGGGTTACCTACATATGGTGTTTTATGGAACTCATCCATAATCAAGCGCCTCAAATCCGTTGAATTAGGCATGTACAACCTGTCATTGTAGAAAATCAGGCTATCAACCCTTAGTTGATATCCTTCATACCTCTTTTCCCTAGGTTCTTCTTGCATCCTTTCCTTCACTTTATTGAATAAATCATCTTCCTGCAAGAGGGTCTTAATTCTTTGTTGAATGTCGGGCTCTCATACACTTCTTGTTGTTAAGTGTATTATCTGAATGCTTCAGCTCAGTGTGTCAACTACTTTATTCTCTTTTCCTTTTATGTGTTTGATTTCAAAGTAAAACTCATTGATCAATGCCATCCACCTGGCATGTCTAGAATTCAACCTTGGTTGGTCAAATAAATACTTCAAATCACAATGATCAGTCATCAGGATAATTCTCCTCCGAGAAAGTAATGTCTCCACATCTTCAGTGCATGTACAATTGCTGCAAGTTCTAGATCGTGGGTGACATACTTTTGCTCATGTTCATTCAATTTACGTGATTTATAACAAACCACTTGTCCTTCTTGAATTATAACTCCAACGAGTCCTTATTTGCAAGCATATGTGCAAAACAGGAAGTCTTTTTTAGGGTATGTAATCTTCAAAACAGGGGCATTATTCAATAGTTGCTTCAATTGCCAGAAACTATATTCACATTCTTGTGACCACAAAAACTTCTTCCCTTTTCTTTGTAATGAAGTAATAGGGTTACCGATCTTGGAGAATCCCTTTGTTGTGAGTGGGAAATCCCCCTACGGAGTAGCACTTAGGGTTTTATCATACATGCAGAAAAGACCTAAAGATTCCTACTTTTTACCATCATCCCAGACCTAATCCCCATTATTCTTAAGCAAATACACAGTTAAGAAGATCAAGTGAACATACCTTATTTTCAACGTTTGATATCGATCCCTCTTCACGCTTGGTCTCTCTTTGACTGCAACTCTCCTCCCAAGGTTGACCTGCATTCACAAAAGACAAACAAAGAACTCCACATGCATTTGATCTACATATTAATGGGTTAGAGATTTAATCGACATGTACGCAATAAACAATGAAAATCTCATATGGTGGGATGGGAAAAGTACTTCTTTATTATTAACTTCACTAAAGCAACTTACAATGATGAAGCCAGCCACTGCTCCACGAATCTGGTCCTGGGCTCCTCTTTCATTGTGCACCAACTGCTAACACACTTACTTCTCTTCTTCGTTGAAATCAAAAAATGGTTGCAGAATCTTGGGCAAAGGGGAATATGAATTCGGGGAGAGTTTTTTTACTATGTTTTTCCTCTTTTAGAATGGGACCCCTACCCCTTCTTTTATAGGTTAGAAGGAGCTAGGTATTTAGTCGAATCACTGGCCATGCATGGTCGAAAGATTTAGTTAACTTACCCAAAATTGTGTGTTCCATCAACAACTTTCCATTTTTCGTGTTTTTGTAGGTACACACGGGTTGTAGTGGGTCAGCTAGAGTGTACACACAGGCTGTAGTGGAGCAGGGCGCGTGGGCCTTTAAAAAGGGTGTTTTTAAGAAGAGTTGTTCAATATTGGCTTGGCAAAGAAGGTATATGAAATGGCCTGATGTCAGATAAGTATGTCTTGTGCAAATTAGGGTTATAACAGATGCCCCCTAATGTGTGAGGTCAGAAGAGTATCTGATGGCCAAAATACATTATCAATCTTTATCAACGTACCAAACCAGTGAGCCCAAGAACCAGAATTCGGGAGGTGCCATCTGCAAAATAAAAATTGTCTCACCGAGGCGAGCATACCCATGCTCTGGATGAAATAAAATCATGGCTACCAATCAAATACACTATAGATCCATGTCATATAACTATATAAAGTGTAGCCGCGAGCAATACACAACGGATCTACATCTCAAAATAAAAAAGATATACATGTATAATATCCATCTTCTAGAAGCTGATAAGGCCTGATGGTTGGAGATGATGTCTTCAGAGCTCGAGCATCAACTTCAAAATCTTCAAAACTCGGGTAGGAGTGTAATATGAGTGTACAAATTCACTACCCAGTGGTCTTCGATGGCTCGTCGATCATGGACTAGAGGATCTTGATGATCAGACTAGAGGCTTTGTTGATTTCGAACAAAGACTTGATTGGACTTTTTGGATGGCCGGGTATGAGGGCAAGAGACAAACTATAGAGGGGCCGACTTAGGCTAAACCTTCCCTTGGACAATAGCATAACAAATGATGAGACTCATGCAGCATGGTATTGACATAAGTTCACGATGCAGGAGGCAACACAAACTCTCCATATGTTTGGAAGAATAACCAAATGGAGGACGCAGCTCTATGTAGTGAGAACAACTTCCTAAGGTCATACTAAATCCCATAGCTTGACGAACAAACGGAAGGATGTGCTTTGTCCAAGGGCGACTCATTGTGCTACCAAAAAAGAAAATACTTTTCCCTTCCTCTTTTTGGGGTATATTTGATTTTTTTTGTCTTTTTCAATAATGTTGGAAAGCTTGAAAAAGAATAAAAGAATGTTACGTTACAAATGAGGATCGAGTGTCGCAAACATACTAGTTCCAAGTGCACGGAACACAGGGATGCTCAGGGCAAAGGGACATATGCAGGAAAAGGACACTCGGGAAAAATCCTCCAGGGGATAAAGGTGTTAAGACGCAGAGGCAAAGTGCTACAGGGCTTGCGTATAAGGCATGCTTCATATGGTTTAATTGAGAGCAACATGGAGCCGACATTTAAACCAAAGACACAGGTATGCAAACGCGGTTAACAAGACATACAATGGTAACGTCCTTCGATATACTTTTAACGAGCCTAGAGAAGGTAAGCTCGGTGGTTTTTCGTATTTAGAGAGTCTGAAAAAACATAAAAGGAGACTCTGCTGGGGTACCTTTTTCGAAGATAGTCTAGTCGACTCGAAAAAGGGGTAAACTAGCACTGACCAAACATCTATTCAAAACCATTTTTATGAGTGTGGTAAAGACAAGATCACTCGACAATTTTTTCATTTTTAAGGAGTGAAAAAAGCTTAACTATGGATTCCGTCATAAATGTTCTTCTAGACCATTTTAATGACTGTGAAAGAATAAGGTCACTTGGCGATCTTTTCAATTTTAGGGAGTCTGAAAAGAGCTTAAATATGGACTTCGTGGGGGTTCCTTTTTCGTAACTTTAGTCCCTCAGGCCCGAAAAAGGGTTAAAATTATACCTGAGAGTACTCTTCTAGAGAATTGAGGCTCCTAGAGTATACCCTTGTTCGTATAGTTGACCATCTGGACCGAAAAAGGGGTAAACTACCACCGGACAGACGTGCCTTCAAATTTCAGTTTAAAGAGCATGAAAGACAACAAGATCGCTCGGCAATCTTTTCATGTTTAGAGGGTCTAAAAAGGGATTAAAAGAAGACCCGTTATGTCTTGGGAGTCCCGAGGGTGAGGTCAAGAGTGATAAGAAAACATGTAGATGAGGCTCAAACTCGTAATCAGAAAAACTAATAAGGACTCTCGAGCCGATAGTCGTTAGTGACAACATGGACACCAAAATGCAACCAGGATCTACCTAGGGCATCCATGTTAAGGTGGGCCTTACCACGAAATTACGACACTCCTAAAGCAGCAATGATGGTTCTGTGTTGCAATTTGGTGGGATCGATCCTATGGCAAGGTGGAAAAGACAACAAGATGCAGGAAGTAGAGGTAGAATCCTAACTTAAATGCAACGAGTTGCAAAATTGACTTTTTACAAAAGGACCTTCAAAACGACCCAAATCTCCAAAAAGTTTCCAAATGCCCAAAGTAACACTTCTCGTGACAATCCAAAGAAAACTCTTGAACCATGCTAAATGATTTTAGTCTAGAAAAAATGACAAAAAGAGGCCAAAAAGTCTAGAAATAGAAGTTGGCAGCTCATTATCACCATTGCTAATTGAGAAATTGACTAAAAGCCAAAACTACCCCTTTGTGAAAAGAGTTGATTCCGGGGGATTCAATGGACGAAACGACCATCTGCTTGGACCAAGTAAGTAGTTACTACCCCCTCTTGCATTCTAATTATTTTTTTATGTATTTGAATTTAGTTTTTGGAGGGGCATTGACCTTTTAAAAGGTCGGCCCTAAGTCCACATGGGTTGTCTTATGACAGCCCGAGTGTACACGCGGGCAGAGGAAAAACTGCACGCGTGTACATGCTACTGTCAGCATTACAGCCCGCGTGGACCCTTCTTTTAATGTAAAAAAATTTAAAAAGCAAGAGTTAATCCCTCCTGAACTAGGTTTTTGCAGGATGTATGTTCACTGGAGGGAAAGAGAGCATGAGGAGATTAGTGTGTTGGTTGGGGAGGACCCTAATGTTGTTGCTACATTAATGCAATGTGGGTTGTTGAAATTTTTCCTATGTCCTTTCATGCGAGCACAACCTAGGCTATTGAATGCCTTGGTCGATTATTGGCATCCCAACGCAGAGACCTTTATGCTAGAGAGGCATTCGTTGGTTCCAACGATAGAAGACATATACTTTCTGTCTGGCCTCTCTAGAAGAGGGGAACTAGTAAATTTTCATACTTATCCCTCTAGGCCTCACAACATCTCAAAGTTGATTGGGCTCCATTGTGAGGCGGGTACAGACAAAACGAGCTCGCAAGTACCGATAAGCAAGATCTCAAACTTATCACTGCAGGTGATAATGTTGCTCATCGGGCGGATTACTGGGTCTGCGGCTTTGCATCAAGCCTCTCCTGCATAAATGAATTGTGCAATTTAGTGCCTAAATGCACAAATTTTTTATTGGAACACCACATTACTGGATTGTATGAAGAGGCAGCTAACAGATCGTTGGTTGCAGAATCAGAGAAACTTCGATTTTGGAATGATTCTTTGCTCTTTCTTCTTTGAAAGAGTACCCAGTTTCAACCCTCGAGAGGTGGTACGAGGGCACCATGCCTCTCTTCCCGTGTTATGTAGATGGGCGGTGGGACAGGGGGGGGGGAGGACCATTGAGGCCTTTGATGACAACCTTTTTGCTTGGTTGTTGCGACAGATCCCAGTCATAGAGGATTACCCCTATGCTGAGATTGACTTCTCCAAAGATCCTGAGATACCGATACCTCCCAGAGAGCAGCGAGGAGAGATGGGTAAGTTGCTTCATTTTTTTTTTGTTAAATATATGTAATTTTTATGTTGATTTTATATATATCATTTTTTTTATATACCAGAGCATTTGACAGATATGTGTCTATTATGTGTAGATGTGGGGCTAGTGCGACCAGCGGATTATGCGAGGAACATGCAACGTCCTCGGCCAGAGGCCACACCCGCCATCGCAGGGGGGCCAGCAGCAGCAGGAGAGATTCCAGTCGGTGAGGCTGAGAGAGTTCTGAGACGAGTAGAGCAAAATTTTACCTCGCTCACTGGCACAGTCCCCATGGAAGAGATTGAGGATTTGCCACCATCTATGTAGCCTCACGTAGTGGGGGCGCCACGGACATGGGTCCGGCTTTTTCGGCATTTGGAAAACGTCGTTGATCATTACAACAGGGCCCACAGGCCCCGTCCTTAGTTAGGCTTGGACTTTTCACGTGTCGAGGGCACTACTTGTATATTTTTTGAGGGCATAAGCCCCATGACTCGTTACTAGTCGTATTTTTGAGGCGCTTGTGCCCACCTATGTACTCTAATGATTTTGATATTATATATGGATTTTATATGTCTTTTTATGTCTTATGGATTATATTTGCTTTTAAAAATGTATTTACATGTGCATGTGTATGTCTTTCTTATATGTGTGCAAGATGCCAATCTAAAATTTGATTAGCTAGAGTATCTGTGACTTGAGTTAATCTCCTAGGAACATGAAAATATGTAATATTATCAAAGCTTCGTTCTAAGAGACGTACCCTAAGGAATCGTCAGTGTAAAGTAGGATCATGAACACGGTATACTCTATTTAATTGAGACACAACCAACTGAGAATCTAAATAGACCCAGAGGTGAGAGATACCAAATGACAAAGCGTCACGAAGCAACTCAATAATTGCGTTGTATTCGACAACATTGTTTGTGGTGTCGCCTAAACATATACCTCCTGAAGATAATAACTAGCGCTGAGGTGTAAAAATTACCCAAGCTGCGGAGGCAAGCCTCCGAGTGTGTCAGCTAGTGCCATCTGCATATCCAACGAACACCTCTGATTCACTTGGCATCTACCATAGTGACAAAAGATAACATCAAAAAATGACACGTCCATAAAACCAAAAGAAACCAAAAAGTAATAGTACAAATACTATACATATATTACAAAAAGTTACTCGAGGTGACCTACCTATGAGTAATACTTCTTGAGGTAGAACCCATTTCTAGGCTCTGCCAAAGCATGTCCCTCAAAATCTACCAGACGATAAGCGCCCTTTGTGATCTTGGCATAGTTTGCGACGAAACGCCGCAAAAAGTTCGCTTTTCCCTGTAGACTCTGAAGTTGAAGGATTGTACATGGGGGAGGCAACTGAACTATTTCCTCAACCTTGAGAGGATCGACCATGATCCCTATTGTTGAAACTATGAAACCTGACAAACTGCCCGACGTCACGCAAAAACTACATTTGTTGGGATTCAAGTGAATCCGGAGCTCAAAGATAAGTCGGAGGTGTGTGGGATGATCAGCTCTCTTACGAGAGCATGATGCTAAATCATCTAAATAGGCCTCGATGATATCTTTGAGATCAGGGAAAGCAAAAGACATGGCCCTCTAAAAGGTAGCGCCAGCATTTTTCAGACCAAACAACATCTTACAATATGTGAATGTACCCCATGGACAAATGAATGTTGTTTTGTGTTGGTCTTCGGGTTTGATTTGTATCTGATTATATCCCGAAAAAACATCCATGAAGGAAAAGGCCTCGCAACCTGTGCATTAATTGACTATCTGGTCAATAAATGGTGTGGGAAAATTATCTTTTGGACAGGCCTTGTTCAAATCACAAAAGTTTGTACATACGTGAATCGTACCCTATTTTTTGTTAACCGGCACTGGGTTTGACACCCATTGGGTCAAATGGATGGGGTAGATAAAACCTACCTTGAGCAGTTTCTCCACTTTGACCTTAATAGTTGTTGATTTCTTAGGATTAACTGGATGAAGCTTCTG
>JASDQU010011712.1:284567-304634 GCA_032191745.1 Picea mariana | reverse complement strand
GAAAACTCTAGCGACTATTGCTTGCATAGCATAGGTCCAACTCCTCCCTAACAAGAGATTGTAGTCGAGAGATGCGTCGACCACTTCAACCTCGACACACACGGTTTTCCCTCCTAACTGCACAAGAAAAGAGGGGATAATGCCATGTGGTCGAAACGAACAATCATCGAAAGCGGTAAGAAGAGTAGGTGACGGAGACAAAACAAGCTGGCCAATGGCCTTCCAACACGCCAAAGACATTACACATGTTGAGGTGCCCTCATCAACCACCGTGCGAAAAATGTTCCGATTAAAAGTTTTCGTGGTGTAAGCCACTACTATCTAGAACACTACGTGGTAAGAGAGACGAGGTTTTAAGTCGGTCGTGTCAAGCATGATCGTACCCGGATTACAAGTCTCGGTAGATCCTAAAGCGGCTAATAGAGCCTTTCTCTGGGAAGGGCATCTTTGGAGGACTTCCAAAATAGACATCGCACAAGGGGTTTGAGACAAATCCTCCACCACAAAGTAGTTCTGGGCAGCCCTTGCATTTGGGTTGTGAGAAGCTTTCTTAAACGCACCTTTTGGGATGCGTGTCATGGTTTCGCCCAACGTCTTCTCAATCTGGAGAGGAAGATATGGGGTTTCAGCTTCTTTACTCTTCTCAGAGGTGCTTGGCTTGCTGTAATCATGTGCTCTAGTCGATATATAAGCATCACCTTTCATCATATACACATTCGAGGATGCAGGATTGTTTGAAGACGAAGGGGGTCCTTGGATGCCCCCTTCCGCGCTTATAAAGGCTTGAGTTAGATTTTGGCCATGTTGAAAAGGGTTTGTTAACATAGCTGGTTGCTACTGTGATAATAACTTTTGGGCCTCTGCAAGCCGAGGGCATTGGTGAGTTGGGGGGTCTTCCGCACATAGATTACATAGATACCTCGACTTCCTTTTTTTGGTGTTACCCGCGCCAGCATTATTAGTGGGTTTCTTATCCCCCTTACCCTTCTCACGTTGTTTTTTCTTTCCATCAAGCTGTTGGGTGGCCTTCAGATTTGTCGATTGCACACTATGTACATCCAATTTTTGGGTAGGGGGAGCAGCCGAAACAGTAGTCTGGTTGGTCGTTGTATGCTGGATAGACAATTTTTGCAATAGTTTCGTCAGTTGTTTAGTGGGATTTGTTTGTGCTGAACCAACAATACCATCGGCATGTGGTCCAGCTCACTGTCTGGTTTTATCAAGTATTGATCGTGGTGCATATGGCAAGATCTCGTACAGTAGACCATACTGAGAATAGATTAGCTCAAGTTGTTGAGCTCTCATGATTGCATCCTCTTCGGAAAAAACTCTCGATGTTGTGATGTCTTTGGATAACTGTGGGACCAAAGACTTAAGGAACCACTCTAGCAGGAATGTTGGTGGGACTTGCACCTTAATCAAACTCTTTCGACGTCTCCACTCTCAGATGTTATCAGAGATATGGTTCGCTTTTGTGTGTTCGAAATTGGCCAGCAATTATGTGCCAGCATCATATCTCACAGGTAATTGGAAATGGTTTAGGAAAGCCATTGCCAATTCGCTGAAGGAAGAGTATCTTGAGCGGTCAAGCTCAATGTACCATTTCGCAGCACTCCCAATGAGAGTACGTTGAAACAATCGCAACTGTACAAAGTCATCTTTCAGCGAATTAGATGAGCACCAAAGGTGTAAAGTAGTCACATGATCTCCTAGATCTTCATTAGGCTTGGCTTCAAACTTTGGTATGTCCGAAGGCAACTTTGTCAGCATAGGGGGGCCAACGTGGATCGTGACAAATAGGGTTGTTCAACAACCTTGTTAAGTCTGGCAAATGTAAGGTGGTCAGGAAAGGTAGCTTGAGTTGTTGGTGATAACCATGCAAAAAGGGTCCTGGAGTTTGAATGGCACCAGGTTGGCAGGAAAAGTTGGGTTGTTGGTCGGGGTTTTGGTAAAAACCATGGCCATGACCAGTGTACGGATGTTGCGTTTGAGGAGACATCATCGGTTGATTCCCAAAATAGGACGTAGATGGTTGGGCATGCATTACATTCGAAGGACTTTGGGAAGGGTTGCCCCATGCCGATCCCATGGGCATAGGTACTGCACCTTGCCCGGGGTTCCATTGGTTGTGAAAAGAATTGACCCAGATCAACATTCCTAATGAGGGAACTGATCCTTGCCAAGAATTCCAAGGTCCTTATGCGGAAGAAGTTACTGGGTTTGCCCCCTATGCAGGAATAATACCCTACATAGGATTAGGTTGGCCATAAGCGGGGTTGACCCCAGTCGGGAAAGCAGCTGACAAGAAAGCGTTGTTACCAAACGCACCGAACAAAGAAAATGGTGTCGATCCTACTGGCATATTATGAGAAGGTGGTCCTTGACTCCCGACTCCAAATGAACTATGGTGTGTGTTTGGCTCAGCGGATTGCTAGTGGGTACCGCTAAGCGAAGGGGATGAAGGAGGGATATGACCTCCTCAGTAAGGGAAAGCGTTAAAGGGAGCAGATGTGCCCCCCATGGGTCCTTCTAGAGGAGCGTTAGAGCTCCCTGCCCCCAGACCTAAAGTCTGTAAAGTGGGGTAGGATAGTACAGGGCTTGTACCTAAGCTAGGCATCACGTATGAGAACGGAGCTCCTATCGCACTCTATGTGAAAGGAGCAGTGGTCGTCGCCAAAGACAGGATCGAACCACTACTCGAGGTAGAGGCAGTCGAGACCATGGTGGCTCGGATCGACGACGGTGGGTCAGGAGGTGGAACACCCCCAGTGGTGACAGTCATAGTGGGAATAAAAGAATTCCCAGAAGAAGTGGCAGCATTTGTTTCCATTGTTGTGTGTGACACTGTCTGGCGCCCATAAGGATAAATCTGTACAATGATGGGCGCCAAAAGATCAGTGGTTGGAGTTTTGGGTGAACCGAGAGCTTCCGCTTCACGGTCTGAAATAGTTGGTTCCTCCAGATGTTGGTTGGGCACAGTTTCCTGTGACCCGGTCGCTTCAAAATATGCTTGTTGGTCTAGCTTTCGCCTTAGCGGTGGCAAGGGTGGTTGTAGTGTAACTAGTGGCAGGCCAAGAAGCCTTCATGACTGGCGGAGCTCGTGATCCTCCGCTGTGCGAGAAGATCAAAGACACACTAGGGCTTTCTATTCGTTCAAAAACAACACACATTAGAAAAAAGTCCCTACAAGATAAAACAAGCAAACACTAAACTAGTTGAAAGAACAGTTACAACAACCAACACTAGAGCAACTTACCGGTGCAAGTGCAACTCGAACACGGAAGCACCCTTCAGGTATACTCTGCAAAGTGTGGCCTGATGTTTGTCCTAGGTACAATGGTATACCTCCGCAGTCACCTGTGTATGTCTCTAAAAAAGATAGGCAACTAGGTTGCTAGCGCGCAAACAGTCACCAGGCAGGTATAGTTGACAGTCGGGTAGACCACAATGAGCAGGGTATCAAGCCCGAAACCTGTCAAGGGTATCGAAATCAAGTGGTCTAGAAGACAACTGAGGACCTCGAATGGATTCGAGACCAACAAAGCTCCATGGCAAATGCAATCGATGGAATCCCAAGACAAGCCCTCTATATGTGTTCTCTACTACGATTGGTCCGGCTTTGGAGGGGTTATCTCCACTACCTTTCCGCACGTGACCTTGTGTTTAGCCCCTGTGTTAGAGGGGGCTCCTAGATAACTTTCACGATACTGGACTTTTAACACTCCCTACCATAGACTCTTATGTATGTTTTGCATCCTTGAAGAGTTTCCTCTCCAACCTAAATCAAGGCTGTAGCCTAGACTAATTGATGGACCCTACAAACATAAAGTCTAGTTGATTTTAATTAATCGTTAATTTTTATATGGCTTGTCTTAAGTCAAAGGTTATGAAAGTGAAACTAATGATGTTTGAGAGACGAAAGAAAAAATAAACAGAAAGCTGGAAACAAAAAGAAAAACTTCTTCTTGACACAATTCTTAATTAACTTTTCAAACTAAAAAAAAATTCTAAGATCTTTGAACAGCAAACTCAAAATAGGATTTCGCTCAACTATGAGCTACTTATTGTTTTAAGTAAACAACCAAGAACTTATAAAAGCAAAACTTTTCCTGGTTACTAATGCAAACCAACAACTACTTAACCAAACCAAGAAATAAAAAGTTTTTTTTTTATTTAATGCTCGCAAAGCAAAAGGGAAAAATGACGATAAGTAAAGACCAAGAAAACTTCTGGACTAAGCGCAAATCACAAAGAGTCACTAAAAATAACACTCAAGTAGATTAAAAAAGGACTATTACACTTGTCTAAAAACCCTATGAAAGGAAAATTTCGAGGAAAACTTTTTAATGAAAAAGAAAGTTATTGTTGTGATCAGACCTAAGTTGTCAACCGCTATGACAGAGACTAAGAATCCTGAGAGGTATAACTTTTGACAAGGAAAAGGATGACTGCCTCTCCTTGAACAAAAATTTTCTCAACAGGCACACAGTTGACAGTTCAATAGCTAGCGTGTGCATGCGAGCTATGTAAGGCCAGAGCGCGTGTACACGCGTGCAGACCTTATGTAGGCCCCGTGTAACTCTGCAACTCTTCAAAAAATCAAAAGACAAGCAATCAAGCATTGGAAGAGACTGCTGGTATTGAGAACCAGAATCTCTTGAAGACTTAGAAACTTACTTTCACAGAAAAAGAAAACAATTCAAGGAAATTTTCATAGAACAAAACCAATCTGAGGTGAAACCTAAGCTACAAGTTGCAAAAAACAGATACTAGAATGAGTTCCATAAAACCCCTGAGAAGGATCACTTCTGAGAGGGGAGAGGATGTCTGCCTCTCTAATACAAATTTTTTGAACCTAGCCACGCTATTGTTACTTCATCAGCCAGTGTGTCTACACGGGTTAAGTGAAGGTTGGGCACGTGTACACGCATGCAGGCCTTATACAAGCCGCGTGTACCTCTGTGACTTCCCGAAAAGAAAATGCAGCCAAGCAAAGAAAGTAAGGAGTACTGGTATGGAAGACCATAATCCCTACTAGCTCAGAATCTTGCAGAAACTCGGAAAAAAGGTGATGAAACCAATTTAAAACTACCAAAAAGTATCCCCAGAAAACCCGAGAGAAATTCCCCAGTATGGTTGCCAATCCTGTTGTGAGTGGGAAATCCCCCTATGGACTAGCACTTAGGGTTTTATCATGCATGCAGAAAAGACCTAAAGATTCCTACTTTTTACCATCATCCCAGACCTAATCCCCATTATTCTTAAGCAAATACACAGTTAAGAAGATCAAGTGAACATACCTTATTTTCGGCGTTTGATATCGATCCCTCTTCATGCTTGGTCGCTCTTTGACTGCAACTCTCCTCCCAAGGCTGACCTACATTCACAAAAGACAAACAAAGAACTCCACATGCATTTGATCTACAGATTAATGGGTTAGAGATTTAATCGACATGTACGTGATAAACAATGAAAATCTCATATGGTGGGACGGGAAACGTACTTCTTTATTATTAACTTCACTAAAGCAACTTACAATGATGAAGTCGGCCACTGCTCCACGAATCTGGTCCTAGGCTCCTCTTTTACTATGCACCAACTRCTAACACACTTGCTTCTCTTCTTTGTTGAAATCACAAAATGGGCAGAATCTTGGGCAAAGGGGAATAGGAATTCGGGTAGAGTTTCTTTACTATGTTTTTCCTCTTTTAGAATGGGACCCATACCCCTTCTTTTATAGGCTAAAAGGAGCTAGGTATTTAGTCGAATGWCTAGCCATGCATGGTCGAAAGCTTTAGTTAACTTACCCAAAACTATGTGTTCCATCAGCAACTTTCCATTTTTCGTGATTTTGTAGGTACACGCAAGCTGTAGTGGGTAAGCTAGAGTGTACACGCGAGCTGTAGTGGAGCAAGGCGTGTGGGCCTTTAAAAAGGGTGTTTTTAAGAAGTGTTGTTCAGTACTGGCTTGGCAAAGAAAGTATATGAAATGGCCTGATGTCAGGTAAGTATATCTGGTGCAAATTAGGGTTATAACACCCTTGATGAGCCTTCTGTAATATCCATCCAATCCCAAGAAGGATCTCATTTCTGTCACATTTCTAGGGGCAGGCCAATTCATGATTGCCTTGATCTTTCTACGGTCTACTATCACTCCTTCAGCTGAGATTACATGGCCTACTGGATTTCTTTTTTAAATAAATCACACTTGTTTAACTTGGTGTACAATTGATGTTATCTTAACACCTGTAACACCAATCTGAGGTGTTCTTCATGCTCCTCTCGATTCTTGGAATAAACCAAAAATTCATCCACAAATACTAATACAAACTTGTCTAAATACTTGTTGAGCACATTATTCATCTAACACATGAATGTAATTGGTGCATTTGTAAGCCCAAACGACACCACAACAAACTCTTAGTGCCCATATCTTATCCTAAAGGTTGTCTTGTGGTTGTCCTAATCTTTAATCCTGACTTGGTGATATCCTGACCTTAAATCTATCTTTGAGAAAACTATAGCCCCTCTGAGTTGATCAAAGAGATCCTCTATTTTGGGCAAATGGTATTTGTTCTTGTTGGTCATCTTGTTCAGCTACCTATAATCGATGCATAGTCTCAAGGTACCATATTTCTTCTTTACAAACAGGGTTCGTTCTCCCCATGGAGACACACTCGGGTTGATGTATCCCTTGTCCAACATTTCTTTCAACTACATTTTTAGTTCCACCAAATCTGGTGTGCTCATCATGTAAGGCACTCTCGATGTTGGCACTGCTCTAGGCACAAGCTCGATTGAAAAATCAAGATCTATTTTCGGAGGTAATTCAGGCACTTCCTTAGGAAACGCATCTCTGACCTCCCATAACATTGGGTGATCTTCAACCCTCATCTCCTTGCCTTTTGTCAAGTTTAATACCTGTATAACATACAAGGAACACCCCTTTCTACTAAACTTCTTAAGTTGCAACTGTTAAATTTTAGAGTTGCTATTAAGTTTATTCTCAATTTACTAGATAACAATAGCATAGGTGGGATCACTAAGAGAAACACAATCACAAGATACACAACATTTATCCTGGGAAACCCTCGTGAGGGAGAAAACCCAGCAAAAAATTCCTTAATATAGATTGCCAATACAATTCAAGGGTAAAAGACCAAACACTAGAGAATAACCAAGACTGAGCAATGCGCCTCTCTCTTCCTTCTTCTCCCAATTGCAGTTATCTCCAGACTTGCGCACTTGTCAAGTGAATGAGTGAGTGAGCTAATTAGGTGCTAGCCTCTCTTATTTATATTGGTTGGAAGGCGCTACGGAGGTGTCTCTTCATCAAGCAGGGCCAACTTCTTCTCTTAGTGGCTAAAACAATTTTAATTAGGCATGGGGGCCAACTTCTTAATTAACAATATATAATTAAGGTTTGACCAATCCACAAAAGGGGATTTGGTCATTTATAAATCCTGACATGATCAATCCACAAAAGGGGATTGATCTAATTAATAATAACTCAATAATAAATAGAATACTCTTTGCAGTTACAATATTTCAACACTCCCCCTTAACAAGAAGGGTATTCTACAATACAACATCATCAGAGAGAGAGGGAAGCAACATCATCATTGTCTTGAACACTGACTGGTATATCTATAAATCATCGAAAGTTTTTCTCATCATCAATATTGTCATCAACAACAACAGCATCATCAGCACGAGGCTGAGATAACATCATAGTCAGTACGAGGCCGATACATCATCAACAACATCATCATCATCACAACACGAAGGCTGAAGCAACAACATCATCACAACACGAAGGCTGGAGAAACAACATCATCATCATCATGGGGAAACAGAATGAGGCAAGTGTAACAACATTTTGTGGTACTCTGACAATCCCTAAGGGGTTGCCCAAGAATAATAAGATTCCCTAGGATATAAAATCCTAACGGAGCTATCATGTGGTACTCTGACAGATCGTCCTTACCGGACCTTCAGGATCTGCCCAAGAATCATAGGATTCCCTAGGATTATAAAAAATCTTAACGAATATACCACTACTGACCACAACTAGCATATACATGCACAGGTACTCTGACAGACCATCCTTACTAGACTTTTGGGATCTGCCCAGGGATGATCAGTCCCCTAGGATATAAAATCCTAACTGAGCGACCCGTTGTTGGTCAGGATACCATAGTATCATCAAAATCACTCCCCCTTTCGATGGAGGTCCTTTCGGACTATACCAAGGTTGTCTCGAAAGTGCCCAAACTTTACACGAGACAAAGGCTTGGTCAACACATCTGCAACCTGCTCATATGTGCCAACATATTGGAGCTTTATGGCTCCTCTATGCACCATATCACGAATGTAGTGATACCGAATTTCGATGTGCTTCGACTTGTCATGGAACACATGGTTCTCTATCATCTTTATGCAACTCTGGTTATCACATAGAATCAAAGTTGCTTCCATCTCTAGATCAAATAGACCTGTCAACAACTTCCAAAGCCATATGGCTTCACAACTGGTGGAACATCCAGCAATGTATTATGATTTTGTCGTGTTGAGAGCAATACTAGATTGCTTCATATTCTTCCATGAAGTCATGGTTGACCCCAGACTTAAACAACATCTTGAAGTGTTCTTTCTGTCAGAAACACTTCCAGCCCAATATGAATCGGTATAACCAATCAGTCTGAAGTCTTGATCTCCATTATAACAGAGACCAAAGCCCAACATACCCTTAAGGTATCTCATCACATGTTTCGCAGCAACAAGGTGAACACATATGAGCTCTACCAAATATTGACTCAAGGTGTTCACAACAAAACATATATTGTCCCGATGTTCGTCAAATACATCAACGATCCAATGATCTGTTTGTACAATGTAGCATCAACCAATTCTAACAAAGTATCTACAAGGAGCTTTAACTTTGTTTCCATGGGTGTGTTCATGGATTTACACTCCAACATATCAAACCTCTTTAGTATTATGATTGCATACTTCCCTTGGTTAAGAGAGTTCTTCTCTGGGCTCTGCCAAACTTCGAGACCTAGGAAATGGTGCATCAGGCCTACGTCTTTCATCTCAAATTTTGCAGCGAGCTTCTTTTTACAATCAATGATGAGGTTTTCTTCTCCACTTAAGAATAATTCATCCACATACATCAGCAATATAACTGGCTCATCATTCATAACCTTCAAAAAAAGGTTAGAACTAGCTTTATTCTTGGTAAAGCCCAAGCTCGTCAGAAAATTGTTAATTCTTCCCTACCAAGCTCTAGGAGCTTGCTTCAACCCACACAGAGCCTTCTTCAACCTGCAGACATGTGTCTTTCTATCTTCAACTTCAAACCCTTGAGGTTGTTCTATATACACTTCTTCTTAGATGACACCATCCAAGAAGGTTGTTTTCACGTCCATCTTGTGTAACTTCCACTTTATCTTAGCTACAAGAGCTATGATGGTTATGCTAGAAGTGTATCTTGCTACAGGAGAAAACGTCTCTTCATAATCAATACCTTCCTTTTGAGAAAAGCCACAAACCAAAAATATTTCTTTATATTTCTTAATACTTCCATCAACAACATGTTTTATCTTATATAGCCTTTTGGAAGATACCACATCTTTACTCTTTGGTCTGGGAACTATTTCCCATACATCATTCTTTATAATGGATTGGTATTCTTACGTCATGGCATCTGCCCATTCTTTCTTCTAAATGGCTTCTTCAAAGCAAGTAGGCTCCTTCTCTATGAAATCACGCATCAATGCCATGTAACTAGAGAATGGCTTAGGTTACTTGATTTTTCTCATGGTTCCTTTCGGGGCACCATACTTCTCTCCATCTTGAATAAGTTCCCTTGCCCAAGACGGATTTCTCTTGTGAGAGATCGTCATTTGGGGAGGTTCTTGAGATTCTATCATGTCATGATCTTCTGGAATATCCTCATCAGGGGAAGTTATGACTTTCCTCACTGGTTCTGAAACTCTGGAAGCTACAAGTTATTTTTCATATACTTCTTCAAGCTGGCATATCCTTGATTTCTTGAGTGTTGCATCTTCATCAAAGGTTACATCTCTGTTGATCTCAATGTGATGGTAACCTGGTATGTAAATTCGGAAGGCCTTGGAGACCTCACAATATCAACAAATATTCCCTTCTTTCCTACAGGTTCCAGCTTGGTTCTTCTTTCTTTTGGAATGTGTACAAACACCAGACAACCAAATAGTTTGAGATGGCTTACTTCTAGCTTCTTTCCAAAGAACATCTCTTTGGGAGTTTTGAACACAAGTGCACTATGGGATAATTTGTTTTGTACATACACTGTTGGTCTTGCTGCTTCTACCCATAAGTGCATTGGAAGATCTTGATGATGGATCATAGTCTTCACTGCTTCCATTATAGTTATGTTCTTTCTTTCTACTACACCATTTTGTTGAGGATTGTAGGGAGTGGTGATCTCCTTCTTAATCCCTGCATCTCTACAAAATATTTTGAGGTGTATTCTCCTCCATTATCTAACCTGAGTATCTTGATGTTTCTTTCAAACAGATTCTCTATCAAGGCTTTGAATTCCATGAATTTACCAAACACTTCATCTTTTGATTTCAAAAAGTAAACCCAGGTTTTGTGAGAATAATCATCAATAAATGATACATAGTATACATACCCACTAAGAGAGGTTGATTGCATTGGGCCACATACATCTGAGTGGATGAGCTCCAATACTCCTTATGCTTTACTCTCGCTCTTCGGGAAAGGATTATTTATGTTCTTTCCTCGTGCACATCCCTTGCACACACCTTCATGATCAAATTCGAATTATGGTAGACCTGTAACTACCTTGCTCACATATGGTAATGCCTTGTAGTTTATGTGAGCTAGTCTTCTATGCCAAAGTTCACATGCACTCTCAATGGAATGAGTCAAGGTTGCATCTGAGTGACCTTTTAGCTTATACAAGCCACCTTCTTTTGTTCCAATAATAATTGCATCTTCTATTGTTTTTCCTTTAGGCCACATAAGAACTTCACCATCTATGAAAGCAACTTTGAATCCTTTCTTATCTAAACCTGGTATATATAGTACATCCTTCATCTTCATTGGGGTCCCTGAATCAAGTCTGTAGGTGGACTCTCCCACTCCTTTGATAGGGTACTGGTAATCATCTATGAGTGTAACTTTATTTGGAAAGCTCTTTTCTGTAAGGCTAGAGAGAATGTCCCTTTGACCTGTCATGTGCTTAGAAGCACCATTGTCTATGAGCCAAGTGTCCTCTCTGGGTGACGCGGATCCTGAGAGGGTTGAAAATAAGATATAGTTTTCAATCTCTTCTTTAGTCATCTTCATGGGTGGCTCTTCATCATCAACCGTATGTGCATGGTGCCTTTTGTTTCTCTTCTTGTATTATTCCCTTCTAGTTGGACATTTTTTAGTAATATGTCCCATCTTATCACAATGGTAGCATTGATAAGAGGAGAAATCTTTTTCTCTCCTTTGACCTTTCTGAAACTTCTGGAATATCCTTGGAGGGTGAGATTATTTATGAGAGTGGTTGAATCTCTTTGGGGAGTGAGACTCCTTATGTTGATGGGTCTCCTTCTGGAAGTGAGATCTCTTATTTCCTCATTTAGTATGAGCAGCTAGGGCTTGATCTTCATCTCTTGATAGTACTGCTTCTCAGTTGGATACTCTTGCTTCTTCTTGAACACATTCTTCCCATAAGCTATCAAGGTGGAGTTTCTCTTTTCTTACACAGATGGTTTGGATGAATGCATCCCAAGGTCTTGTGAGACCATTAAGTGTTCTCATTATGAGTTCATCCTCATATAGGTTGTCTCCAATTACTTCTAGTTGTTCCTTGAACTGAGAGATTCTAGAGAAATAGTCATGGATTGTTTCTTCTTTCTGCATCCTTGTACTTCTGACTTGAGTTCTTATATTCATCTTCTGATTGATGTGATTTCCTTCATACATTATGGTTAGGGCTTCAAACATTTATTTTGGAGTATTCTTTGAGGTCACTTGAGGAATCAAGTGATGTTTCATGGAATCTACAATGATCCTTTTGGCCCTAACCATATCCTTCTGGTACTTTGCTTTAGTTGTAGCATCTACGGGTTCTGGTACATCTTCCTTTATGAATGTTGCAAGGTCATTCTCTTCAAGAATGAGTGCAATCCTATACTTCCAGGCACGAAAGTTTTCCACGCCTTCTAACTTGTCAACAAACATAGTGCTTGTAGACATATTGACTTGGAGCTAGGAAAATGACCAAAAATTGAAAGTGTTCAGAATTTAAATATGAACTTACTAGGAGGTGCGCTTGGCTAAGGCGAGTAGGCTGGTGCAGTCAGTTTTCAGAAAATCCAAATTTTACCCCTTGAAACTGTTAAGATTTGCCATTACACCAAAACCCGCAGGTATTAGTAAACTTCCAAATCAGCAACATCACCTTGAGTGGGCGGTTAGTCCCATGTTCCCAGCATGGCGGTTAGTCCATGAGAGGTGCGGCGATTAGTCCAACACCCCTAGTTCACGAGAGGTGCGGCGGTTAGTCCAACAGAAACTGAGCCTGCGAAAATCTAGACTGGTACTTATAGTACTCATTCTAGTTTCGTAGTTTTTTGGTTTTCTAGTCCCAGTGAAAACTAGGGTTTCACTTTCCGGGAGTTCTCTCCACTTGAAAAGTGCACTCAAGCTGCCAATGAGCTCGCGAGGCTAGGGCACACTTCCTTGATGAGTTTTAGGCTGAAATTCTCTTCCAATAAAAAACCCTAATTTTCTTATATGACAACAATGACGTTTGTGTTTATCCAGTGAAAGGTGCTCTCTTCAACATAGCTCTAATACCATGTTAAATTTTAGAGCTACTATTAAGTTTCTTTTCAATTTACTAGATAACAATAACATAGTTAGGATCACTCAGAGAAACAAAATCACAAGATACACAACATTTATCCTCGGAAACCCTCATGGGGGAGAAAACCCAACAAAAACTTCCTTAATATAGATTGCCAATACAATGCCAAGGTTGATCTAGATTTGGATCCAAGAGCTTGATGGGGCTCAGAAAGGCCTAAAAAACAAAGTTCTCAGAATGGCTTCAAACTGGATGTGTGTGTAGGCCTCGATGATACGAACCCAACACGACTTGAATGGGCTCAAACGGACGTCATATACTCAAGTTATGACGATCTATTTGTTTTTCCATATAGGTAAAAAAAATGATGATTGTATAGTTCGTACAGTCTGTACAGTGCCACGTGGAAGCTGACTGTACAGGTTGTACAACTAACGTGACAGGCATAGTCAACGCTAATGTGGAATCTTCTGGAGGTGACAAGTGGCAGGGTGATTGGGCGTATGGACAGGTATAGAGGACCAATAAGTGAGTGACACGTGTCACCCTTGCAGTGGTGACACGTAGCACATTCGTACGATGACACGCTGTAGGGTACGATGTTGACAGGGCAGAAAGGTGGCAGCATGATGTGGTAGACACATGGATCAATCGTCGCTTAACATGTGGCATCGAAGTTGACAAATGGGGTGGTGCCACATGGCCCAAATGTGGGCTACCATGTGGCACCCTGTTACTGGTTCGATGGTTTATTGAAAAATTTTGTTGGTTATGGGATTCGAACCCGTGATCGGTTGGGGTGCCAAGGGTTTCGCGTAGGCCAGGCTACCAGCCCACCTATCGGTGGTTCTTAACACCAAAGTGTGCCACTCCTATATAAAGTTACATGGTGTGTAAAGCACGTGGAGAAAGGGTTGGGGCCTAGCCCCAACCCCTAACGAAAACTACAATGTGACTAAGACATGTAACCATCCATCTGTGTTATTTGTGTGTTGGCGCATTCATACTCTGGAGATAGGGTAAGGCACGGGTCCTATGGAAAAGGAACACCCACGCAGAAACCAAGGGCAGTGGCCAACGATTAGGCGCTCGATTCGGGACTCGGTCCCATTGCAAGGTGACAGGTGACCAGGGGTTTCAGGGTGAGGGCCAGTGCGCGGCCCTTAGGGGGCTGACGCTTGGGCACATAACACCATATGACCTTGTTTTGGGGGGCACACCCTAGGCCAGAGGGGCTTATCCCTTAATATGTGAATTTTTGGGTTTTATCACTTTACTATAGTGATTTTATGAATATTATTCAACAGATTTTGGAGATTTTGGACAATATTGGGAGATATTGGGCCCTTTTAGAGGCCAGATCTTGGGGGGAAGTTGGGAGATGGTTGTCAACTTCAGGCCTATATGAACTAGACCTTCTTGAGGCCATGGAAAGAGGTTCAAAATAGGTTTATGCTGCCGGATTGTTGAACCAAAGCTATTGTCATGCAGAGAAGCTATTAAGGAGTGCACCTTTGCAGGCCATTTATGGGAGCCTCGTTCATCCGATTTGGGTGTCGTCGATGGGTTCATGAGATTTGCTAGAACATGACCAACTAATTGTTGTAACCTTTTGGCACTATCATGATGTGCTTAAAGATTCAAACAGAAATAAGCAAATCCCACTGAGACAAGGCCCGAAGACATAGGCGAGATTGTCGAACTCCGTTATCACATTGGTGTTGTGGTTTGATGTTGTTTTATGCTTCATTTCAATTATGTACATGTTTATATGGTTGTGATATCTTCTCATATCTTCTTCCTCTTTCTTAAATCTTCCTAATTGGTTAATGAATGCATGCATAATAACTCAACAATAGTCATGTAAAAGATCTTTTTCGGATCAAAGGTAAAATACCAAACACTAGAGAATAACCAAGACTGAGCAATGCACCTCTCTCTTCCTTCTTCTCCCAACTGCAGCTATCTCCAAACTTGCACACTTATTGAGTGAATGAGTGAGTGAGATAATGAGGTGTTAGCCTCTCTTATTTATACTAGCTGGCAGGTGCTAGGGAGGTGTCTCTTCATCAAGGAGGGTCGACTTCTTCTCTTAGTGGCTAAAACCACTTTAATTAGGCTTAGGGTCGACTTCTTAATTAGCAACATATAATTGGGGTTTGACCAATCCACAAAAGGGGATTTGGTCATTTACAAAGCCCGACATGATCAATCCACAAAAGGGGATTGATCTAATTAATAATAACTCAATAATAAGCAGAATAATCTTTGCAGTTACAATATTTCGACATCAACATTGATATTTGTCCCACAGAGACCGGCTTCCGAATGCCTTTCAAAATTCTTATATTTCCTCTCTCATCTTCACATTCTAAAATTTTCTCATAATAGTTTAACTTTTCCTTATGGGTAGCTAACCAATCCATGCCCAACAACATGTCATATGAACCAAGGGTTAGGAGATTCAGAACTGTCTAGGTCTGAAATCCATCCATTCCAATTGGGCAAGCTTCAACTACCTTTGACACTTTCCTCTTTGTTCTAGTGGCTAACTGAACTAACCATGATTTGGCATGCTTATTTCTTTGTAATGAACATGCCTCAACCACTCAAGGTGAAATATAAATAAGATTAGATCCTGGGTCAATTAAAACAGATATTGGTCATTCAATGATAATACCTTCCAATTCTACCACAGAGGCTTGGTGGTCTCCTTGCCCATTTTCTACTGCTGCATAGATTCTCAACACACTCTTGGCTACATTGTTGACTGTATCTGCCTCATGCACGTTATGCACTCTTCAATTGTCATGTTTCCAGTGGGGACAATCCCTCAACAGATATGGCTCTCCATATCCCTAACATTGCAAAGGTCCTTTCTTGACCTCTTTTGTTCTTTTCCTTGCATGTTGTACTGGTTTATTCCTACTTTGAGACAATAAATTTTGTTGATGCACACTTTTTCTTGGTTGACCCAACTGTGCATCCTTCCTGGAATTCTTGCATGGGAAATACTTGAATTCCTTCTTCTATAATCCACTCTTGTCCTTCCATTTCCAATCTTTGGAAGACTCATGCTTGTGCTTAGACTGATCGTAACAACATTTGGCCTTCTGAATGGTGTCCTCCAACATCTTGGGTTTATCAAACTCAATTCGAACTTGGTAGGATTGTGGTAACCCACTGAGAAAATATTGGATTCTCGCCTCCTCATCCTTAAGGTAGGGAACATACCTCAACAACTCAAAAAATCTTTTTGCATACACATCCAAGGTAAGTTGTCCCAACTTAAGCTCATGGAATTCCTTTATCTTGTCATCATAATACTTTTCAGATGGGACGCTTTACAAAAGTATTTCTCAAATTATTTCCTTGTCAAATTTCTTTCCTTTAGCCTTTTGATTTCCTTGAGGTCTTCCCACCAAATGGAAGCCCCTCCATTCAAGTTGAATACTACAATCCTTGCTTTGGTATTGTCAGAATAATTATGTACTTGAAAGTACTTTTTTCAAACCCAATAGCCATGCTTCGACTTCTTCTCCTTTCTATATCTCTCCATCAAGGGTACGTGGCTTAGCCTTCTTGAATTCTTCAGTTAGAAAAATCTGAGAATTCTTTCTCTTTCTCTTCTTAGAAATGTTGGATTTTGTGCCACTACTAGACTGTCCTACTGAAACAGCCTTCCGGCTAGAGGACTACGTGGAAATGTCTCCACTCGATTTGCCTTTCTTGGTACCCTGATGTTTCCTTCTAGAATAACTCCTTCCCGTGTCATTGTGAGATAGTCCATGCTTTTGATCATCCAAAGGGGTTTTCAACCTCTCCGACTATCGTAATTTTGCATTGTTAGGGCCTTGCTACATATGTTTTTGAATTTTGGACAGGCTTTGTAGTAGAACTACAATCAACTCTGCCTGTTTAGCATGGGCTCTCATAAGTCTCTCATTATCTGTTTTAAGACTTCTCACAATGGCATTCAATATGGAGGGGTTTCTTTGTCCCTTCGACCATCAGACTCTTTGTCTCTGAGGTGTGAGGTGTCGTCCATACTACGTTGCACCATTCACCTCTATGAATTTTCCAATTCATCCTATGTGTTGAAACAACAACCATCATTAGCATTTTATGTCAGTATTTTAAAAACATCCATTCAAAACACACAAAATCCTTTTTTTTACACAGTCTTAAGCGGTCTTCGTGACCCATTCAAGCCTCGAGTTTGAACTCTGCTTTGATACCACTCTGTAAAAACCCCAACCCCTTAAGTATCCTTTTAAGGGATGGGACATTGATTTTTTTTATTTTCTTGATTATCTCAAAACCTCTTCTTGAGCATACCATCATCTTCTCCACGTCAAGAGCTTTCCAACAACTGTAACCATGCTCAATTCCGAGCTCAGGATAGAAAGTTATGGCCTTCTAAAGTTTCCCAACTCTCATTGGCTAACAACCAGATCATTTCCATGTGGATGCTTATTACTCGTACCAACCAACATGGCAGTTGCCACCTATACATTCATTCCATGTGCCCGATCCCTTTGCTTGCCTTCATCGTCTTTGGGATTGATTATCCCATGGTTATCACTCTGTAACAAAATTTTGATGACGATCCACCAAAGAGCACCTCCCCCAAATCCTATGGCTCTCAGCTCTTAATCTTTGTGGTTCAGAGCACGTCGATGATGTCATTTTATACAGAGGTTAATGCCTAGTTCCTAAGGTTTACATGGTGCATGGGTGTGACCCACAAAATATACGGTAGAGGTTTCACCTCGTCCCTCTGTCAATCAACGATCATTGTTAGCCCCGACTCCCATCTTCATCGACAATTACTCCATCGTCGTCAACTTTTCTTGGTCGAATGTGATCATGCCAACTCCCACATTTCCAACAACCACGCATCTGGATCCAACGGTTTAGATCTCCTCATCAGATTTCCGATGAGATCAATGGTTAACATTGTCTTTCCTCTCCAGACCCCCTAATCTAGGGGATCAAAAAATGCTCAAAAATCAAAGTGCCCGAAAATGGATTCATTGTGTGTATCTCATCCTCACGATCCCAATGCAACTTGAATGGGCTCAAACGAATTCCATATGGCTAAGATATCGTGTTCTGTCCACTTTTCCAAACATGCAAAAAAATGTTGACTGTGCAGTTCGTACAGGCAATATGTCAGTTGACCGCATGATCGTACGATTGACGTGGCAGAGGCTAACGTTGCAAGTGCTAACGTGGTAGGTGATTTGGCAAGGACGTGGACCAACCAGTGGTCAACACGTGTTCGTTTGTTGGGCGAGTGGAAGGGTGCCACGTGGCCCAACGAAGGGTCGCCATGTAGCACTTCGTCATTGGTTTGTTGGTGTAAAATTTTATAGAGTCAATGGGGGTCGAACCCAGGACCTTTGTATATGGAAAAGGTTGGGCTACCAGCCCGCCCGCATAATGGTTCTTAACCTATAAGTGAAGAACTTGTATTTAAACTTTCTCTATGGTTAATCTGAGCAAAGAAAGGGTCGGGGCTTAGCCCCATCCCTGGTCACTACACCGTAACCTTTCCATACGACCAATGTACGAAGGTTCTAACGGACCAATCGTACCGGTTCTTGGCCCCATGGGGCCATGCAAGCACAACATCCGCCGAGAAAGGCGCCTATGCCCCCTAATGGTGCGACAAATTCGCTCGAATTGAGGAATGGCATGCATATTGGGTTTTTGGCATGGAAAACACACAAAGCTAGGTTGAGTTTTGACAGAGGTGCGTTTTGGCGAGCAGGTACAACAAGCTATTGGGGAAAAACTTCTAGGAAGTGTATTTTCTCCATTTTTTGTCCAAACCAGGTGCAGAAAGAGCCCAATTAGGGGTTTTTGGACATTCTGGAGCCATTGGAGCCATATATTTTGCATTCTAAGCATTGTAAAGCATTTTTTTTGACACTTTGAGCATATAATGAAAATAATCCATGGGAAGCTGGACCAGGAGATGTAGCCCAAGAGAGGGGTGAACTCCTTTATCATTTTATTGTGTTATGTGCTTGTTTTTTATGGTTGTTTATTTCTATTCATGCTGCTCATATTAAGTAAAAAAATCATTAAGTTTATGTACTTGCAACTTGATCCAATTGCCTAAGACACACAAAAATTTCACTTGCAAATTTGTACACACAAACCTTTTCATTTTCAGATCAAGTTGGTATCAAAGAAAAGGTTTTTGAAGGTTTGATTGGTTGCAAGTGTTTTGTTTTCTGATGCTTACAAGGTTGAAGCTCACAAAAGGAGAAGGAAAACTTGTAGAGCCAAGTTCTCAACTTTCAAGAAGGAGAACAATACAGTCACCTCAAGCTTGAAGGAGGAATTCACCAAGTATGTCTCATGAGGAGAGTCATGAAATTCCTACTTCAGAAGAGGAAACTTTTAGAAAAGCTTTCTATGATATGACAAAGATGGTGAAAGTTTTATATGAGGAGAGGAATGCATGGTTGCAAGGTGAAAGCTCAAATCCTCCAAAAGGTAACGAGGATAATGGTGATAAAACTCCAAAAGAAAATGGAGGGAATGGTGATACTCCAACTCCTTCACCTCCATCTTCCACTTCTTCTACCATTTCACAACCGCCTCCAAATTCTCCTAAAGAACATGGTAAAATTTCTCCATAAACTCCTTTGCTTAAGCTTGGTATTAAGTTTGAATTGCCTATGTACAATGGAGAGATAAATGCTGAGAAATTGGATAATTGGATTTGTCAAATTAAAGTGTATTGTAGGATACAAAGAATCCAAGATGATGAGACTAATATTCTGTTGATTAAGGTTGGTTGTCATTGATGTCAACCCTTGAAGAAAGCCCCGTAGCACAGAGGTTTGGGTAATGAACCCAAGTTTGTTTAATGTAAAGATGACTCATTATTGTCTTGTCATGGTTGATAATAAGTAAATATGGATGAACTCCAAAGTGGTCCCCTTATGGTGAAAGCCCTCACGGGAAGATGCTTTGCGGAGTGAGAGAACTCATGCTTAATGGTGTTAAAATAATGTAACTGCAAAGTGTATTCTTATTATTATTTGATATATTATTCATTGGATCAATCCCCATTGCGGATTGATCATGTCGGTTATTATAAAGGACCAAATCCCCTTTTGCGGATTGGTCAAAAGATAATTGTAATAGGCAGAATAAGAAGTCGGCCCTAGAAGA
>JASDQU010011712.1:226457-271039 GCA_032191745.1 Picea mariana | reverse complement strand
CACAAAAAGTTGATCAGATAGTCCAAACCCTAGCCAAGAGATATCCAAACCAAATACTGAAACTTGCTGCTGCTGCAGCTGCACCTGCAACCCTCCTCCAAACCTGTGCACCAACTGCAACTACAATGCATGCCAACTTGGAAAATTGCAGTCCTGAGATGTGACAAATGAAAAACTGGCACCCTGTATTTATAGTAATCCTGCCAGTTTACTGGGGCCGACTTCTCCTTCTGGGTATGTGTCTGTTCAGTATATTATTATTAATTCTGGCCGGCTTCTTCTATTGGAGGCTAATAGCCTAATATAAATTATATTCTTGAGCCGACAAGGCTTATAGGGTTATTAGCCAATTCATTAGGGTTTCTCTTGCTTCCCGGAGTCTTCTATTCTCGTCAGGTTCACATGTAGAGGTAAATACCTCCTGCAGCTACCATAATATTAACTTTTGGCACAAGAAACACATGGAGCTAGGTTGAGTTTTGACAGAGGTGCATTTTGGCGAGTAGGTACAACAAGCTATTGGGGAAAAACTTCCATTAAGTGTATTTTCTCCATTTTTTTGCCAAACCAAGTGCAGAAAGATCCCTGCTAGGGGTTTTTGGACATTCTGGAGCCATTAGAGCCATCTATTTTGCATTCTGAGCATTGTAAAGCACTGATTTTGACACTTTAAGCATATAATGAAAATGATCCGTGGGAAGTTGGATCAGGAGATGTAGCCCGTAATGTTCCCAAGCCAATTTTTTTTGTTGGGAACACTAGCTGACCACTGATTTACTTGTTTGTTGTGTCTGTTTCCAAGTTGGCCTCTCAAGTTTCGGCCTTAGGGTTATGTTAAGTTATTAAGCACAGATATGACGATAAACTGAATGCAAACACAATATATAACCAGTACACAAGATATGGAGCCCAAAAGCATAGATCTCACCTTTATTATTATAAAAAGCAACAACCTCATAAAAATTGGATGGAGATCTGGAATAACATCAGATGGCTCCAAGAATGAATATATGAGCTGCTACAAAATTCTTCCAGTAATACAAAATAAGCCTCCAAAGGCTGAATATATAATGAAGACTAGATACAATAAGAACCAGGGTTACGACCAACCCCCTGACTGTTGGCACGTCCTGCTGAATAGATGAGAAGGCCAAGGTTTTGGCCCAGCTGAAGTAGACCTCCAAATGATGCCAAACTCCACAGAAAGATAGATTAGGGCAAGGGGAAACCCTCTCTGAAGTCTGAAGTCCAAATACCAAGTCTTACCCCTCCAACTGTTGAAACCCTAATCAAGATTGCGCCCTCCTGAAACTCTGAAGTGCCCAATAATTCGGCCCTGATGAAGGAGGCCTCCAAATCCCTTGAAACTCTCCAGAAAGATAGATCGGGTTGCCACATGCCCCTAAGAGAAGTATCAAGGTCAGATCTGAGGTGTAACCCTTTCAAACTGCCAAGATCTGAATCACAGTTGCGCCCTCCTTCTCTCAAAACCGTCCCAAGGTTGTAGATAATAATATGGTCGAAGTAACTCTCCAAAATGCTCCCAAACTGATGAACAAGGCCCTGCAAGTAAAACCCAAACGTCGGAATGCCACTAGACCCTATCACAAGGCTGGATCGAACTCCTCCTCATGAAATGATGCGCTCCTGATGGAAAACCCTCAATGGTACGACCCTGTTGTTCTCCTGGATCGATGATGGAACCTATGAAGACTATATAATGGTGTGGGTGGAGTATTTCATTTTCAAGACCAAGCTTGGAACAAGGTGAGTGGAATCTTTCACCACTGAGTTGTTCTCTAGGGTTTGTAATCTCAAAACCCTCAAAACTGTGTGCTCAAGAGCTCAATAACCAAATGCAATGATATCCTATATGATCGAGAGGTGCACCCTGGGCTTCCCTTTATACTTCTTTTATGTTTCTTTGTTGAGTTAAGTTAACCCCTAAGGTCAAATCTTAACTCAACCTCAAGCACTCTATTCCTTCATTGAGTTACATTTTTACCCTTTTTACATTTTTCCAAGTCAACTTCAAAATATAACATTGAGTTAGTTGACCTTTCCCCATGATGCACGAGACTATGGTATAGTGGGGATGACTAGACCACTAAGTTTTCCCAGGCCTCTTCATCAAGAGGTGGGGGACATTACAGTCTCCCCTGCTTGAAATTGCTTGTCCACAAGAAATTTTGAACTTGTCTCCCGTATCACCTGTTCATTCTCCCACGTGGCATCCTCAATGGGCAAATCCTTCCATTTGATTAAGTATTCTTTGATGCTTCTCCTCTGGATTTTCTTCTCTCGAACCTCCAATATTTCCTTTGGTATTAGTACCAGTTGCCCCTCTTCATATAGAGGTGGCAACACCTCCAGTGGGGTGATGTGTTGGCCGATGGCCCTCTTCAAGCAGGACACGTGGAAAACATTGTGTATCCCGCTACCCTATGGGAGCTCTAGCTCATAAGCTACGGCCCCTACCTTTCTGTTGATTATGTAGGGCCCAAATAACCAGGGTTAGAGCTTTTCTGCTCCACTCCTTTTGATAGAAGCATGTCTGTACGGTTGGAGCCTTAGGTAGACTATGTCACCAACCTCGAAAGTACGCTCTACCCTGTCTTTGTTTGCTTGGACCTTCTGCTAATTCTGTGCCCTCTGTAGGTGATCCTTCAACTACCTGAGGATGTCATGACTCTGTTGTATCCAATCCTGTACCATCAGGGCTCTACTGTCACCAAAAGCAATCTCTACAAAAGAGAGTGGGTCATAACTATACAAAGCCCTGAATGGGGTCATGCCTATGGACATGTGATAGGTGGTGTTGTAACAGTATTCCCCCAAGTTTAGCCACCTAACCCATGCCTTATGCTGCCTTGCTACATAATTCTTGAGATAACCTTCTACCCATTTGTTGACTATTTCGGTCTGCCCATCAATCTAAGGGTGATAGCTAGTGCTAGGTGTCAAGGCCGTACCAACCAACCTGAATAACTCTTGCCAAAAGGTGCTCACAAATCGTCTATCCCTATCACTAACAATGTTTTTGGGTAGACCATGTAGTCTAAAGATCTCTCTGAAGAATAATTCGACCACCTGTGTTGCACTGAAGTCTGTAGCAATGGAGAACAAGTGTGAAAATTTATTCAACCTGTCCACCACTATGAAGATACAATCCTTACCCTATGCCCTTGGCAAACCTGTGATGAAGTCCATGGAGATGCTCTCCCATTTGTGCTCTGGGATGGATAGAGGTTGCAACAGTCCTACTGGATGAGTGTGCTCATCTTTATTCTCCCGAAAAGTAGTACACTACTTGACATGATTCATCACATCCTCTTTGAGGCCCTTGCATGAGAACCTTTCCCTTACTTGCCTATATGATTTGCCAATCTCTTGGTGCCCTGCCACCGGTGAGTCATGACAAGCATGTAGTATCTTGGCCTTGAAGGTTGATTCAGGAACCAAGAAGATTCGACCCTTGTAATAGATGATGCCATCTATGACTATGAAGTTATCATCCTGTACTTACCCATCCAACAACTGACAAGTGAACTGATTTCTAGAATATTCCACCAAGAGTTGAGCCTTCCAATCAACCGATATATTTGTAATGCAATAAACCAATGGCCTCCTGGATAAGGCATCTGCAACTACGTTATTCTTCCCCTTGACAAATTCAATGTCAAAATCATAGGCTTGTATCCTGCTGACCTACTTATGTTGTCTCTCATTCAAGCCCTTCTCTTTCAAGAAGTACTTAAGGCTGTTGTGATTTGACCTCACCASAAATCTTTCTCCCACCAAATATTGTTTGAATTTGGCCAAGGCGTGCATGATGGCCAACATTTCTCTATCGTAGATAGTGTAAAGAAGCTCARGGCCTCTCAAMTTTCGGCTCTCATAGGCAAGGGGATGCCTATTTTGCATCAGTACAGCCCCAATGCCCTCTCTGGATGCATCACACTCCAATATGAAGGGTTGGCCGAAATCTGGCAAGGCTAAAACTGGGCATGTGCTCATTACCTTTTTCATCTTGTCAAATGTAAACTGGGCTTCTCCACTCCATCTGAAAGCTCCCTTTTTGGTCAAATCGGTCAAAAGTGCACAAAGTTGTGAGAAACCGTTGACGAATTTCCTCTAATACATGCGAATGCCTAGAAATCCCCTCAATTATGTAATAGTTTTAGGTGTGGGCCACTCAACTATTGCCTGAATCTTCTCCTGATGTACCTGTACCCCTTTAACTCAATAATGTGTCCCAAGTAGAAGACCTATGTCATCCCAAATTCACATTTGGACTCCTTGGCATACAAGGATTGGCCCTCCATGATAGCTAAGATATGTTCCACATGTTGAAGGTGTTCCTCCCACGTCTCGCTATAGATTAGCAAGTCATCAAAGAACACAAGAAGATACTTCCTCAACTGTTTGTTGAAGGCATGGTTCATACATGACTGAAATGTGGCCGGTGCATTGGTTAATCCGAATGGCATCACTAAGAATTCATAGTGGTCGTAGTGACACCTGAAAGCAGTCTTAGGGATGTCCTCCTCCCTCATTTTGATTTGATGCTAACCAGAGCGCAAGTCAATCTTTGTGAAGTGCACAAGCCCATGGAGCTCATCCAATAGCTCATCAATCCTAGGGATGGGATACCGATTTTTGATAGTCTTATTGTTTAATGCTCTGAAGTCAATGCACGTACGCATGGTTCCATCTTTCTTCTTGACCAATACCACTAAAGAGGCGAAAGGGATGGAACTTGGTCTAATATGACCCATATCTAAGAGATCTTTGATGGATTTCTCTATTTCGTCCTTGTACTTCTTTGGTTGTCTATAAGGCATGGTGATGATTGGCTTTGCCCCTTCCTCCAACTCAATGATATGCTCAAATCCTTTGTTCAGTGGTACACCTACTAGGATGGGTCCAAACACTTTACTGCGTTTCTCAATGATCCTCTAGATCTCTGGTGCGTAGTGGACCTTCCCCTTCTTGTCCACATGTGTCGAAATCTTGCACTCAGCAGCATACACAATCTCCTCTCTTTTGAAAATGGCATCCATCCTCTTCGTTGTAACTACCTTGGTTGTGTTGCCTGTCATGCCTTTGAGAACTACCTTCCTTCCACTCTCCTTTGTTAAAGACATCTCCATGGACTTGTTGTTGGTGGTGATAGGCCCCAATGTGTTGAGCCACTGTACTCCAAGGATTATGCTTGTGTCTAGAAGGTCCATCACATAAACATCATGTACCAAATCATGCCTACCCAGTGTAAGCTTCATCCCTGGAATGTACCTATTACAAGGCATGGTGCTTCCTCCTGCTACCTCCACCTTGAATCCTTCAAACTCAACTGTGGGTATATGCCTCCTCTGTAGTAATGTTGAGTCAATGAAGTTGTGAGAAGCACCCCCATCAATAAGCACTGACACCTTTTGCCTCTACAATACTCCTCTCATCCTGAAGGTGTTGTACTTGGGTACCCCACTGATGGATGCTAATGTAGCTACCTCTTTTGCTACACTGTCGTGACATGTGCCCTCCTCCTCTCCAGGTTCAGTGGTGTCTACCTCCATGTTCTGGATGTGGCCGAAATCATCATCCTCTTCATTATCTGATGTCACCTCTATGTAATGAACTTGGCCACGGCCCATACATTTGTGGTATGGGTTACATGGCTCTTTGCATGTGTAGCATAGATGTTTCCTTCTCAGTTCCCTTCTAGTATTCTCATCCATCCTACCTTTGTCCATGTCAATCTCCCTTAGGTCTCTTCCTCTTGGGTTCATTGGAGGTCTTTGATCTCTACCTTCGGTGTTAAGAGGTGGTCTAGGCCCAAATTTTGGTTTTGCAGCTGGCCCTAGGTCTCTCGTCCTCCAAATAGCATCTTGCAGGTTGGTTGGCTTAAAATCCTTAACCCAACCCTTTGAGGGTTCCATCAAACCCTCGGTGAAGAGAATCATGACTCTAGACTGTGACACGTCTTGCACCATGACTGCTAGCCTTTGGAACTCCTCAATGTACACATCTGGTGCTCCTATCTGTCTGAGCTATGTGAGTTCCCTGAAATGTAACTCAGGATCCCCTTGGTCAAACTTGTCAATGCGCTTCTAAGTAAACTCTATGTATGCCACTATCTGATTGTGGCCCAGTGTGGTCAGTCCATGATACCACCAATCATGAGCTTTGCCATCCAAATACATGGTGGCAAACTTGATGGCCTCCATCTCCCTCATAATGTTAAGTTGCAGGTAAGTGTCTAGTTTATGTACCCACGCTTGTGTAGTCATCTTGGCCGACCCATCGAAGTAGGGAATCTCCATCTTCCCAGCCCTACGCTCAAACTCATAGTTGCTCCTGTGGTATGACCTGGGCTTATTTCTAAATTTGAATCCACAGTACTGATCTTGGGTGATCTGCCTCTGAACTGTCATATTCAATGAGTTGTACTCCCTGGAATATTGCTTAAACAACTCATCAAAATCATCTATGTCGTTAAGTTGTGTGGGATCATCTGTGAATGTGGGCAAGTATGGTCTAGGAGTAGCCCTGCTACCTGTCTGTCCCTGTGGTGCTCCCCCTCCATGGCTTCCCTCATAATAATGATAGGGGATGTGTTCCTGTTGATACTTGTTTCCTCCATGAGATCCACTAGTTTCCCTATTGGCACAGGATTCTGGACCTTTTCCCTTGTGATTCATTGCCATCAACATCTCTGCTATCCTTTTCTGGTTTTCATCTACCTTCCTTAAGGTCTCAAATATTTCGACTTGCCCCCTATGGTTTGCCTCCTGATTTTCCTATAAGTGGTTGACCAACGTAGTCTTTGTCTTGTTTATGGATTTACGAAGTTCCTGTGCTATGATTGCCAAACCATGTGGCTCATTGTCCCCACCTGAACCCTCCATATCGGCTTCTGCCTCCTCTATCTGTTTCCTCCTTCGGCCCATATAAATGCCACTAAATTTCTGCATGCACTAATCCTCACAGGTTGGGAGGATAAGAGCTCTGATACCACTGTAATGTTACGAAGCCAATTGTTTTTGCTGGGAACACTAGTTGACCACTGATTTACTTATTTGTTGTGTCTGTTTTCATGTTGGCATCTCAAGTTTCGGCCTTAGGGTTATGTTAAGTTATTAAGCACAGATCTAAATCACAGTTGCACCCTCCTTCTCTAAAAACCGTCCCAAGGTTGTAGATAATAATCTGGCCGAAGTAACTCTCCAAAATGCTCCCAAACTGATGAACAAGGCCTTGCAAGTAAAACCCAAATGCTAGAATGCCACTAGACCCTGTTACAAGGCTGGATCGAACTCCTCCTCATGAAATGATGCACCCCTACTGGAAAACCCTCAATGGTATGGCCCCGCTGCTCTCCTGGATCGATGATGGAACCTGTGAAGACTATAGAATGGTGTGGGTGGATTATTTCATCCCCGAGACCAAGCTTGGAACAAGATGAGTGGAATCTTTCACCACTGAGTTGTTCTCTAGGGTTTGTAATCTCAAAACCCTCAAAACTATGTGCTCAAGAGCTCAATAACCAAATGCAATAATATCCAACATGATTGAGAGGTGTGCCCTAGGATTACCCTTATACTTCTTTTTTGTTTCTCTATTGAGTTAAGTTAACCGCTAGGGTCAACTCCTAACTCAACCTCAAGCGCTCTATTCCTTCATTGAGTTACCTTTTTATCCTTTTCCAAGTCAACTTCAAAATATAATATTGAGTTAGCTGACCTTTCCCCATGTTGCATGAGACTATGGTCTAGTGGGGATGACTAGACCACTAAGTCTTCCCAGACCTCTTCATCAAGAGGTGGGGAACATTATAGACTCCTTTGTCATTTTGTTGTGTTATGTGCTTGTTTTTTATGGTTGTTTATGTCTATTCATGTTGCTCATATTAAGTAAAAAAAAACTCATTAAATTTATGTGCTTGAAACTTGATCCAATTGCCTAAGACATGTAAAATTTTCACTTGCAAATTTGTACACACAAACCTTTTCATTTTCAGATCGCCCTCATCAACCCATCAACAACTAGCACCTATCACTACCTTGGACACATGAACTACTGATTTGGTAGTCCACATCATTAGGTCGTCATCACATCTTCTCATGGTTTAGGTGGGACTTATGGAAAGTCGATGACTATCATTCCATCTCAGCCACTCATTGATCCACAGTCTAGATTAGTGCTTGGAGTCCTCTGTTTAGAGTGTTTTCGTTCCAGTTTATCAAACTACTCCAACGAACCCTCTCCTATGGATGACGTTGATGTACTTACGATCTCCTTGATCAATGGTTGAGATTTAATCGACGGTCTAAGATTCTCCTACCCTGACTAGACCCACACTCATCTCATCAACTATTTAAAAATTAACACACATCATCAAACTAGCACAATCTCTGTTGGACACATGGCACCATCCATGTCCTCCCTCTTAAGCCATGTGATAAGAGATCAACAATATAGATCTCATCTCTAGGTTTCTCCAATCACGGTAGACCAAGGATCCAGATCTCTTTTCAGAGAATTCCCTTCGGAGTGCCCCTACCTCCACACTCGAGACCACTTCGACCAATCCACCATGATCAACGACTCAGATCTCTCCTCTATATTCTAATCAAATCTATGGCCTACATTCCACCTTAGAGTCTCTCCTTCATAGCTTTTCTACGATCGGTCAAGAGCTCCCTGCGAAAGTCTAGTACTCCAACTAGTCCACCTTGGAGTCTCTCCTTCAAAGCTTTTTCCATGACACTCAAGGGTTCCTGTCGAAAGTCCACTCTCACCAGTCCACTACGATCAACAACTCAAATCTCTCCTCCATCACCTAATTTGATTGACGATTGTCATTCTTTCGTTGACTATCAACATCGTCAAACTTTACACAACTCTGGCACTCGGTCATTCACGACGGTGTGCCTTCACCGACGAAGGGTTGAGATCTTTTGATCATCCAGATCGATGGCTACGATCTCTTCTGGTTTAGTACAGGATTTCACGGTAATATGACCATCGCTTAGGGGACTTAGCCATTTCTTAACTTCTGCGGAACTTCAGTACTGATTTTCAAGGGTTCAGTACCACTCTAAGGCCATTACAATTATTGAAACTCAAGGATATAATCTTACTTGATTTACAAGTTCTCCATACAAGAATACAAAATAATCAAGTATGCAACAGTCTATACTTACTCATTTTCACGATTATTAGAGCAGTAATAAACATCATAACATATCTCGACTTGCATGCATTCAATTCATGGATTATAAATGATTGAGTTTCCTCTTAAATTCAGAAATTTACACATGCATACATATATAACATTCATAATCAGTTTCAAGGTAGATAAACACTTATCTGGTATGGAAATTACCAATTCCCATTGACTAAGAGAGGACACCTTTCCTCCCAACCTTTGGCCTTGTTGTAGAATAACTTCCTACAGCACGTCGCACTCGTGTTGAGCCATGATACCACCAAGGAAATTGAGTTGGTAGGGTTTCGAGTCTGTGATGATCTAGGAAGGTTACTCTCCTTCCTCCTCTGACACATCAGAAGTTGCCACCTCCCACTGAGCTTTGGGTATCCATAGGTTTATCAGGTGGTTTCTCAACTGGATTTCCTCTGCATAAGGGAGTCCCTTGTTTGCTCAATAGTCCCTCAACGATGTCCCCTTACTAGTGTCTATTTCTATCCACTAAGCACCAAGCTATAACCCCCTATGGCTCCAGTTCGGAATTTGGGTCTTCTCTATTCAGGGTGATTAACAACAACTCAGACAAGCTTCATTTTTTCCTCCAGAAAAGCTCTTTTTTTATTTCTCTTCCTTAATGAACACATCCAAACCTCTACACTTTGTTCTTTCTTTTGCTCGTCTATTTGTCTCCTACACTTCTTCTTTTGTTGTGTGTCTCTCCTTGTATGTTTGTGTTTTTACTCTAATCTCTTCTTCTCTATCCCCTCGAAATTTCTATGACTTCCTGCATATGTAACCTGCAGTTTGCAATTTCCAGTCTTAAGGGGCGGTTCCGTGGTATCCCCTTGTCAGTTGTTCTATAGACCTTTCTCTCTGCATGGATCAACTGCCAACAATCATTAACTGCCCAACCAGCTCTACAACTTCTTTTAACGGTCACGTGGCTTCATATAAGTCTAGTATGTTGGTAGGTGTGGCTTTATGTTTGCAAGCATACATTAGCTTGTTGTGCAAGCTTCCTATTTTCTTCACTGATACATCTCAGCTCCACCTCCAACAATCGTTCAATTAGTTCTTGCCTCATCAATTTCCTTTGGTGTATCATGGCCAATACTATCAAGGTTGTTCCCTCTCAATAAGYGGTTTGGTGTTTTTATTAAATAAAAATATAACCACATGCCTTATAACATAAATATATCAAGTTTGTGCATGTTTACAGTCTTGAGGGAAAACGGGGTGTTACACAACCTCTCATTCCYCATAGTCTTTCCCACCCAAGGAAGTGTACCCCTTCACTGCTTCGTAATCCTTTAGATGTCCCACTTCCCTTCRAGGGCTTCAACAACAGGTTGGCTAGGAAGTCTCAAAGCGTTGTGGCACTTGGAACACATGGCTAGTCTCAAAGAGTTATGAAACCCACTATGGAGCACATAGGGAAACCTATTCCCATCAATTCTCCCACCCAAAGAGAATGCTCCACATGCTTGACAACCTGCCTCTCCATACCCAAACCACCAAGGATTTACAGTGTAACTAAAGCTCCACAACTTACAGTCTCCCCACCCAAGGGTATGGATGATTGATTGAATGACCAAACATGGGAATTACACTAAATTCACCACAATATATATGCATGTGCTCTTTTTGACACTTCGCACTGAAGGGACTACTTTGTCCCCCCGCTCGTAATTCGCTCCCCTCACTTAGGAACTTAGGATAACATTATATCATAAGACTTAGGACTTGTGAATAATATTATTTTATTCCTTGGCTTAATCCCCCTTTACTTAGCCCCTTTTCTTAAGCCCTTAGCCCCCTTTCCCTCTCATGCAGTCTTATCCCTCCATACTCTTTTGTTTGACTTGGTCTGCATTAATGATGTATTTTATTAATATATACGAGTGATTACATTTTACAATGTTGGCTCATAGGAATTTCAACATATAGGCTCTCCGGTCTAATAATCACACAGGCACTCTGTCCCAAAACATATACAGAAAGGCTCTCTGACCCAAAACATCCTGGCTCACCGACCTATAAAACATATGTATATTTACAACCGAGGTTCAACTTGGGGGCATTGCTATGGAAATCTTATTAGTGTATTCAATTCCACATATTCTTATACTAGAATTTGCCACATCAATTGCATTTGTGATATGGCTTAGTCCTTTTCCCTAGCTCGCAAATCTAAATCCCATCCTCTTGCATCAAATTCATCTAAAAAACAACATTTTTGTTGCCATCCGTGAATGTCTACACCTTCCTAGTTTGCAACTCGCAGATGCCCTCAAAAAATATGAAAAAATAAAATATTCTACCTTTTTGGGCGGGTTTTCGGTTGGGCTCATTCCCAAACTTCTCTCGGCCCGTAAACAATAGAATTCAACCACCTCAACCCCTTGAGGATGGTATAAAGGCACCTTTGAGGGCATAACTGAGAAGGACAACCTAGGTGCAAGATCATGCTAATGAATTTTCAAGCTTCCATACTTTCCTTGATCCTCTAAGTAGCATCCCCTTGTTGTGGAACTTGCTTTCCAATACTCGTTCTTCTCCCTTATATGACCATAGGGTGTGTTCCTATCCCTTTTGGGTCATCCGAAGAAGGGTCATCTTGCCGAGTTGATGCTTGAAGGACCAGTGGAGGAACCTAGACGGTTGGCTTTGAGGTGGTGTCGACGGTTCGATTCAGGTTGTAACCAATTACTTTTACCGTTTTCAATCAAAGAGTTCTCTTTCCTCTATACATGTGTAAATTGATTTCAAACTATTGATATATGTTAGTTTGCTTCATATGTTTGATTTTTTGCGCATAATATGTATGATTTCAATTCATAACTACCTTGTTGCAACACATATTTGGTCTCCTTTTGCAAGTGGATACCAGTGGAGATCAGAAGCAATATTGAAGGTGGAGAGAGAGGATCGACATCAGACATAGGATACAAGGTGTGAGGCCTCTCCTTCTTTCTCTCTCTTTTCCTCTCCTTAAAGTAGTTATTCTTCTCATAGCATTGTTGTGTGTGAGGGTAGGGTTTTGTCTTTTATTTATGGTCTTGCTCTATTTTCACATGACCCAAGGTCACAGGGGAAAAATCCCATAACAGAATTAGTGACCATACTGAGGATCTTTTCTCCTAGTTTGGGTTGGTCTTAGGGTGTGTTGTGTTGTCTTTGATTTCTGTGACTTTTCTTGTTTTCTAGGAATTCCTCTTAAAGCATCTACCATGTAGAAACTTTCTCTAAGTTTTTGGAAGCCTCCTTCTGGATAAGCTTTTTTGCTTTTCAAGTTTTACTGAATCGTCCGTGCTTTGTCCCTTTGTGAGTCGCGAATATCCACAATTTTTCCTTGTATGACCCACGAGTCCTAGTGTACACAGTGGCGGATTTGTGTAACAAACTTGTTTTTTAGGCCTTTTTTCTCTATTATGGGAGGGTCTGGTCTAGCTCTTCAATAAAAATTGAGCCCGTTGGATTTTCTTTTGCTTTTGATTTTTGTGTTAAGTGTCTGAAAACTCTCAAGTCATCTAAAAGTTCTTGCTCTTCGTTTCTTGGTGTTTTTGGTTTACTTTTCGTCTCTCTGCTACATTTTGAGTTTTGGGTTTTATACCCATTTTTTCCAAGTTTTTCTAATTGCATACGCTCTTTGTTTTTACATCAACCACGGACATACACGACCCTTATATAGGGGTGAAGCATGGATTTTAGCGCAAAAAAAGCACGTAAGTGTTGGTCATATTTGTGTTTTGTACAAGGCCAAATCGCAGATATTCGCACTTTGTGGAAGGCCAAACTGCGTATAACTTCTTCCACACTTCCTACAATGATATAAATTGCTTATATAAGCTTATATCCGCGAGACACAGTGGGGCAACCCGCAAATGCCTCCAAAAAGTGACTTTTGCTTGTTTTTCAGCCTTTTTGGAGCCCTGTTTTAGCTAGTTTGGGGGTCATTGTTTAGGAGTTTGGTCCTGAAACTTTTTGTGGGGAGGTTAGTAAGGCCTTAATTTTGAATGGAAAAAAAAGAAGATTTTTTATCCATCTTTGTCTCCCTTTTATCCCTTGGATTGCATAGTCTTGTTCTTAAGATCTCGGTTTTTTGGTCACTGTTGTGGTCATCTTTGAAACTTGAGTTTATATTTGAGTTAGAGACTTTACTTTGTGTTTTCCTTGGATTTTTCAAACATAAGCTAAAAAAATTCTTTATTTTAACATCTTTTGTTGGTTTTTCTTTTGTGGGAAGAAAAAGAAAACAAAAAAAAAAACCTTGTTTTTCTTCTAATACGGTCTCTTTCTTTCTTTGCATTGTTATTTGAAAAAGAAAAAGATGTTAGCAAGATTTTGGTTTCTTCTCATCTTGAAATCATTTCAAAAGAAAAATAACAAATAATATCCTTTTGTTTTCTTCTTTTGCTTCTCTCAAAAAGTTGCATTGTGCATTTTGCATAGAAAGAGAAAAATTTGCATTTCAAGGTTTGAAGGATTGTTCATGCATTTTCTTTTTGAAACTCTTTTTCATTTGAAGAATTAGTGTAAAGTTTTATTTGCCAATGTTCTTATAAGTTTCATTTTTGTATGAGTCTCAACAACATCAATCGCACTTCCATATCCTTTGAGTAAAGAACAGCCGCTAAAATGAATGTTAAACTTAAAATGTATTAGATTTTGTTTCTAGGGTTCATAAACAAGTTTAGGGTTAAGGCATTGGTTTAGGTTGGAGAGTTAATTTCTTCAAGGCCAGAAAACAAACATAGGAGTCTAAGCTAGGGAGAGTCTCAAATCCAACTGTCGTATAAGTATAGTTGGGAAGCTCCTTTAACACAAGAGTCAAACACAAGGTCGTGTAAAGGATAGCTGAGGAGATATCCCCTCCAAAACTTAATTGAGTGTAATGGAGAGATTGTATATTGGGGCCTTTTCTCGAAGTGATACTGACCTACCTGGCGTCAGCCCTTTGGAAGAGTTTTAGGCTAAGTCACCCTGCCCATACGTTCGATCTCAACCGTCGACTCTACCCCCGGGACACTAACTGCAAGTTGGTGACCTTAGTTGTTTTTCTTAGGGATCTCAGAGGTGACTGTGGGGGTTTGTCGTGGTACTTGGGGAAGATTTTGTATCACACTTTTCAGTATTGTTGGAGGGTTCCTCGCGAAGCGTGGGTGCTAGCACTGGATAATCCTAGTTAGTGGAGATCGGGATAACTGCTTCTCACTCCTTCATTCATTGGTTCAAATGACTTAATCAACTCGTGCTTTCGTCCAGAAGGTCCCTTCCACTTTTTCATTCCTTTGGAATCAGGACCTCGTCCACTTGAGCTAAAGTTTTAGAGTAGTTTTTTTACTTGCGATGTTTCTCTTAGAAATATTTATTGGAGTGTTTATTTGTGTAGTTGGCTTTGGGTTGTGTCAGTGTCACCGTTTTTGGATCATTAATTCAATGTGGTCAAGCAACCACTCCGTTGGTTGGGAAGGACCCTTGGTATTTCTCTTGAAACTGTGGAGTCGCCTCCTAGAAGGTGTGGGTTTTTATACCATTGGTTCACTAGAGTCAATGTGTGAGACTTTTTTAGACATGAACATTCCCACAAGGGACGAACCTGTGCATAAGAAAGTCATGGCCAAAGTTCTCGAGGATACCAACCAAGGAACCCCTGCCCAAGGGGATTCTCATGCTTTTCCTTTCTTTGGAAATGTTGGTACCCCCTTGATAGCCACTTTGAACATTCTCAGGTTGAATGTAGGACTATCGGTTTGGTCGTGGACCACTTCGAATATCCCAAATGCTCTTGATGCTTCTCAGATAAGCACCTTATGTCAGGGGGATCGTACAAATTTTGATCCTTCACCTTAAACATTTGCCAAGTTTACTCCTTCTCCTTCTCCCTCGTCTGGTGAAAGTCTTGCTACTAGTAACCATAAGTCTAAAAGGAGCAGGAAGAGGAAGAGTAAGAAGAAGAAATCACTAACCTCTGCTAGTCATGTTGGAGACTTGCACCCAACCTCTGCTAATCATGTTGGAGATAGGTCAAAAACCTTTGTGATTCATGTTGAGGACAAGCAACTAGCCAATGTGAGTCATGCTAGGAGAAAAAGTCTAGTCATTGTTAGTCACAATGGACAAACATCACTAACCTATGTGAGTCATGTTGGAGATTAGTTGTTAGCCTCTGCAAGTCATGTTGGGAGAATGTCTCTCGTCGTTGCAAGTCATGTTGGGGGCATTAATACTATTGAGAAGCTTAGACATATAGGAAATAATCCCAAGTTCCCCTGTAAGATTTGTGAAGGAAATCACATTACTCATTTGTGCCATGTTATTGTCGTGGTACGAAGAGCATGGTCCTTGTCTGAAGGCCCTTCTAGTTTTATGTCGTCTCCAATTTCCCAATAATCTAATCAATCATTGGTTGATTAAGTGATCATGTCAATCCCATATTCAACCGATACCACTCTTATTTTGGAGGGTGATGTATCTCTTGACCATGTTGTCTTGCATCCTATTCAACCAGTGGTTGAGGAAGTGTTCGCGCCGATGCAATCTTCGGTTGATCCCAATCTCCTCTTAGAGAGTGACCGATCTTCCAAAGTGGTCGAGACGATGCAATATTTGACTGATCCCACTCTTCTTTCGGGGAGTGATACATCTTTCAACTATGTCTTTGGCACTTTTAGTTCAATACCTTCTTAACAAGGGGGCATTCCACTCTTTTCGAGTACACTCCCTCCAAGTCCTAGGATGGTTTCCTTTGATGGGAATAATCTTGTGGAGCCTCGCGTTGCTTCTTCTGCACCTTTCCAAATAACCATTCTAGTTGAATCTATGTTGAAATACATTCATTGATGTATTGTAGATGAAAGATCCTCTGTAAGTATTTTATCCTCCTCAGCTTGGCAAGCTTTGGGTTCTCCCAAGCTTGTTTTAGATACCAATGAGTTGTTGGTTTTCAACAGAAGACCTAGTGAATGTTTGGGGATTCTTCCTCAATTGCTTATCATGTTAGGTGGGAAGATTGTTCTAGTCGATCTATTAGTGGTGTTAGGCCCTTTAGACTTCAATATGCTTCTTGGGCATGATTATGTTTATGCGATGAATGTTGTGGTGTCTATGCTCTTTCTTGTGATGAATTTCCCTCACAATGGAAGCATTGTCACTATTGATCAACTTTCATCTAATAACCACCATCCTAGTTCAACTTCATCCCAATGTTCTCCTTTGTATGTTCCTAGTGTTTGAGTAGATTCTTTCCCACCACGGGTGAATTATGTGGCATCTTATCCTTGACATTCAATTGCTTCTGAGAAAGGATCTTTACAGTTATGCTCACCTTCTCAAGACAAGGTCTTGACAATTGATCAAGTTTTTTATCCAATGGGGTCATGTAAGCCTTTTCTTTCCCCTCTTGGTCCGAGTATTTCGACGTTCCTTTTGAGTCTAATCTTACTATTTGTGAGACTTCGAGCCTTGGTATTTATGTGCTTTCGAGCCCCAGTTTCATGGATGTTGAGTTACCTTCTGATGAGGCTATTCTTGAAGCTCTGATTATGGATCATCAACCTCTTCCTGAACTAGAAACTTTAGGTTGGTTGCCAAAGAAACCCTTGGCCTAAGCCTAACAATGGGCTCTACCTTGAGAATTATTACGCATAAGCCACAAGGTTGTGCGGTCCTCTATACATATTATGCTTTTAGGGTTTCTTGTTTTCAAGTTCTATATCCCATAACACATGTTTTTATTAGAGGTTTCTATATTGGCTTATTAACTTCTGGGTGAGTGTTTTCGGTCTTATATACAAGACTTTGGAGACATTTTTTTGGGTACCTTTTTGTTCCATGTCGATCCGTTCTGGTAGGTAATGATCTTCAAACTGGCATATAGGTTAGATTTTCCCCTCCATGCATTTTTACAGTATATGTTTCCTATTTCATTTTGCCTTAGGATCGACCCCGCTGAGTTGCGACACATAACATTCTATGTTGTTTATAAGTGTTGTAATTTACGTGGTATAGCTTATCTTCCATGGGCGCCCTAGATTAGACCCACTTTACATTTTGGAACCCATGCTAGGAGTTTCTATTTAGGATTGGGAGTCCTGTTTAGTCCCGCTATGACTTTGCATTGAACCTACATATCTTCTTCTAAATCTTTTTCTGGCCATTACCTACAAGACTCCCCCTATCACATGTTGATAATTATGTTAGCGCCTCTTCAGATTCTTCAACAGGTATTGTGTTCTTTACTAGCACATAAGGTAGGTTCCATTCCTCCTGCATAATGCATTTATCTCAAATAGTTGCCATAGGGTCCACCCCATCTATTCACGACATCATACCCTCAAGCCGCGTTAAAGGTGTCATTTATGGGTCGTACAACTTACCTCTTCATGGGTGTCCTAGTTAGTACCTCACTGGCATTTTTGACACCCATGTTGCAATTGTTTTAGTAGGCTCGGAAGCCCTGCTTAGTCCTGCCATGTATTTGCATCGAGGCCTCATGACTTCCTTTCTATCTCTTGTTGGCTAATCTACCCACGAGTCTTCCAAAATTTTGTTGAGTTGTAATTGCATTGCATATTAACCGCTCACACTTCTAGGCCTAATGTCGACTTCAACTTGCCATCATTGAACCATTTGCTTATGCATTCTTACCAATTGCTAGCCTTGAAATTTATGCCTTTGCAACTCAACACCTTAACCCTGGAGGAAACATCCCTTGAGTGTCCTTATCCTCCACATGCTTCATTGCATTGAGCATAGGTATGTTCCTTGTGCTTTGGAATAAGTTTGTTTGCCTGCGACACTCGTTTCCTCCATTGTACTATAACATTTTTTTTTCATGCTTTAATAATATGAAAAAAGAGAAAAAAATAAATTAAAAACCTAAAATGAAGGGGGGGGACGTCTATCTCTTTTGTTGGCAACAATTTTGTTGCCCTTGAAGAAAGCACAATCTTTGAGTCAATGTGTCAATATTTTGGGTTTAGTATGGCTTTAGGATACTTTTTATCATTTTTTAGTATAATCTCCTCTGATTGCCTATTCTTCCAACCATATGGAGTGTTTGATGATGCCTCATGTATCCCAGTTTATAATCCATACTGCCTAAGTCACATAATGTGTTGTGCTTTTGTTTAAGGTAAGTTTCATCCTAAGTCGGTCATTCTGCATAAAGTCTCTGACCTTTCAAGTCGGCCTTCCTATGGYAGTCAAGTACATCTCATCAGCATAAGTATCTTTGTATCTCACTTGTGCTAGTATAGAAGGTCCTCATTAACTTCTTGYTGGCAGGTCTGCTCTTATCGACTCCAACACATTTCTCTAAGAGTATGACCTAGAGTTGCACCCTAGCCCTATTTCCATCATTGATAGGTGACCTTGTGCTCAACAGATGACAAACCATCATTGGTTGTTGACTAAGCGATTTCCCTTKTGTTCGATGTCAACACCAATCATCACACATAGGAATCTGTGTGGTACCTTGGTTTCCATTTGACCCCATTGGTGGATTCCTCATCTTTGTCAGTAGTCTCCATTATTGACTACTATTCAGAGAGTCTATGTTGTGTGCTATTCCATCTGGTGCATGTTGGAGTCGTACCTCGGTGTGGTCCTTACTATTTGTTTGTCCGAGTCTTTCCAAATCTTTGGCCTTCTACTACCCCTCGTGCTAGATTATGGAGGGTGCCTTGATGCCTTCCTTCCAACAGATATCTTCCTATCTAATTCAACACATCTTGCTTTGGGATAGGGATCTATAGTTATTTGTGGTACCTTGGGGCTTGTAGTCATCAATGGCAAGTTCCCTCGCTATTGACGGGGGGAATACATCAATGTCCCATGCTTGACAAATTCTACTAAGTGTTCGACACTAGCTCATTCATTCACACTTGTTAGATTGTACCATGGTACCTTGACACCCATTATCATCATCGGTGGGTTGTCTCGCGTTTGTTAACGGTATACATCAATGACCGGTGATAAAACGATGCATCACTATGTTCAACCCCAACATATCTATTCACAGGGTGTGGACTCGTACCATGGCGGATTATTTTGAAGACTTCACGTGAAGTGTGAGCATCGCATCTTTTATGCTCCTACTCGACATATTGTACCACCCCTCAAACATTGGTACTTGTAGTGGATCAACTTGTTCACTCCATTCGTTCTAGATATCCTCTGATTTTGATTTTGAGACATAACTCCATTGTGTATCCATTCATGACTATGATCTATTTTTTGCATGGATTGATCCAGATGGATGTCGGTGGCCTCGCACCTATTCCAACTAGTTCATTTTGGAAGTTTTCAAGTTTGGAAGTTTTTTTTCCTAGTTTTCGGATCCTTGACTTGAGGGGTCGTTTTAAGGCTATAAATAGCCTTTTTAGGGATATCCATAGTCAAAAAGTGTAGTCCTTGGATATACCTTTGCAACGGGCTATCGTGCGCCTAAAACAAAGATTGTATGCAAAAATTACGAACCCGAGAAGTTGATGTACTAACTTACCAAAACGAGGCCCACATGACTTTTGGCGCTTCATCTCCTAGGGTTAGGTTTTTGGATGTCTAGGGTTTTTGACATTCTTGTTTATTGTAAAAAGGCCTTCAGAGCCTCATTGTAATCATCTTCTTGCGAATGAGCGCAACCATCACATCTCTTCTCTGAGATAATCCTCCACCATTCCAACAAGCTTGTTTTCCACTGCATTTTACAGTTTCAACTTATTTCCTTGTTGAATAGAAAACCAGTTTTATTGTATCTTTGTTATTCTGTGTTAAGCACATTTTCATAATCTGTATTCATTTCGTTCTGCTCATAAAATCTGGATCAGTGGTATCAGAGTGGTATGCTCCTTGTCATCTTAATGCATGTCCCCAACGAGGTCAGGTTACAAAGAATTGGGTCTCTAGCTTGTTTCTCTTGAGGAAAAAATCTCTCACACACCCAAACGACCTCTCATGGCAGGAGAAAAGAAAGATGACAGGACATGAGATCCTTTCAAAATGTTGCTTGAGGAAGCCCTCATGCAACAAAGGAATGAGATGATGGATAGTTTCGTGCAATTCCTTTGGCGGTTACCAACATGCGACGCATATTCCTTGAGCAGACGCATCGCCCCCTTCAAGGTACAAATCAAATTCGATATTCCTATATTTGAAGGTCAGATAGATGCAAATGTTGTAGACAAATGGTTGAATCTACTAGAAGGGTATTTTTCTATCCATAACTTTTCAAATAGAGAAAAAAATTACCTTTGCGCTCCTCAAAGTTGTTCCCCATGTCAAACATTGGTGGGAAACTTTTTATGAGCAAAAGGAAACAGAGGAACCCTCATTATTTACAGTCACGGCCACTTGGGAATCCTTCAAGAATGCCATTAAGAAACAATACTACCATGTCGGAAGTTATGACGACTTGTATACCAAATGGACCACACTGCAGCAAGAAAGAGACCAAGCAGTGCCAGATCTCACAAATATCTTCCATACCCTGCGCACCAAGCTGGGTATCAAAGATTCAGAGTGACATCTGGATAGTTTCATGCAAATCCTTCGGTGGCTACCAATAGGTGACACATCTTCCTCGAGCGGAGGCTCCGCCCCATTCAAGGTACAAATCAACTTCGATATTCCTATATTTAAAGCCCAAATAGACACAGATGTTGTAGACAAGTGGTTGAATCTACTAGAAGGGTGTTTTTCTATCCATAACTTTTCAAATAGAGAAAAAATTACTTTTGCGCTCCTCAAAGCCATTCCCCATGTCAAATATTGGTGGGAAACTTTATGTGAGCAAAAGGAAACAGAGGAACCCTCATTATTTACAGTCGCGACCACCTGAGAATCCTTCGGGGGTGTTATTAAGGAACAATAGTACCCTGTTGGAAGTTATGAAGACTTGTATACCAAATGGACCACACTGCGACAAGAAAGAGACCAAGCAGTGTCAGATTTCACAAATATCTTCCATACCCTGCGCACCAAGCTGGGTATCAAAGATTCAGAGCGACATTTGGTGCTCAAGTATCGCAATGCTATGCATAGATACATCTAGATTGAAATGGAATTTCTAGACATCTCGTCCTTGGGTGCGGCCTATCGATATGCCGTCAAAATCGAGCAGAAGATCAAACAAAAGACGCGACAATTTGGGCCTGGGAACCCCTCGCAGCAAAAACTAGGAAAGGGCGGCCCCAGCCTATGGAATAAAGGACAGAGCAAAGATGGAAAGTATCAGGACAACCAATCCAAGCCGCAAGCAAAGAAGGACACCGGAAAGACAAAGAAGGATACCCGGAAGTGGTGTGACTTCCATAAGAGCCCTTGGCATAACACTGTTGACTGTTGCTCAAAGTAATCGCTAGTGGCCGAAGTGAATGCCTCTAAATCAGATGCGGGTTCTGACTCTGAGTCAGAACCAGAAAGGGGAAGACGGATCATTGACATGGAACCGAGTGCCATCGTTGCTACCACCAAGCTCCAACTTGGTGAGCCAGACAAGCCAGAAGAAGGCGAGCGCCTTTTCCATTCGCAGATGTGGGTAAAAGAACCCCGCTACACTTCATCGTTGATAGCAGTAGCCAGAAGAACCTCATCTCAACAAAGGTAGTCAAACAACTGACCTTGCCAACAATGTCGCACCTGCGACCCTACACCATTGGATGGCTCCACCAAGGAAGTGATCTCTGCGTCAACTAACAGTGTCGACTATCATACGACATCAAGTCCTTCAAAGACGAGGTATTGTGTGATGTTGCTCCTCTCAAAGTTTGTAATGTTTTTTTGGGCCAACCTTGTTTATGGAAACGTCATGATGTATATGAGTCTAGGCCTCGTAGTGTTATTATTACTTTGAACAAGAAATTGTATAAGATACCCTAGGCTTTCCCTTCTAGTGTTATTTCCTTGATCTTTGCTAAGCAATGCAAGAAGGTCATCTCTTAGACCGGGAAATTTGTCTTCTTCACGATTCGCTCTCAAAGTAAGCGAAAGATCGCAGCCACATCCAAGGCCTACGTGGCCGATCTCTCCACACAACATAAGCAAGTGGATAAGGTTGTGGAAGAATACTCAGATATCTTCTCCTCTCCTACCAGGGTACCTCTACATTGCTAAGTCAAGCATCCCATCAATCTGACCCCAGGTGCACCTCTACCCAATGGGTCGGTCTACCACCGCTCTCTGTTAGAAAATGAGGAGATCAAGAGGTAGATCTAAGAACTTCTCCACAAGGGGCACATACGTCCCAAATCATCGCCTTGTGGGAGCCCAATCATACTGGTGCAGAAGAAAGATGGGACCTAGCGACTCTACATTGATTATTGGGCCCTGAATAAAATCACAGTCCAAAACCGATACCCGATAACCCCGAATCGACGACCTCCTTGATCAGCTCACGGGGGCCAAATACTTCAGTAAGATTGATCTAAATTCTGGTTACCACCAAGTCCCAATAGAACAGATAGATGTATGGAAGACTGCCTTCAAGTCAAAAGAAGGTATTTTTGAATGGTTGGTCATGCCATTTGGTTTGACAAATGCTCCAACAAATTTTATGAGGATGATGGACGATATCCTACGACCTTTTATTAGTACTTTTGTAATGGTGTATCTGGATGACATCCTCATCTACAAAAAGACTTGGGCAGAACACTTGCAACATATTCAATAGATTTTGCACACCCTGCAGCAGCACAAACTATATGCAAACTTGGAAAATTGTTGCTTCGGCATGGATAAGGTCCATTACTTAGGATACATTGTTGATCAACATGGTGTGCATGTGGATCCAACAAAGATCCAGGTCATCCGTGATTGGCCAGCGCCAACCACACTCACAGAGATTCAGAGCTTCTTGGGCCTCGCTAATTTCTATCGCAGGTTCGTGTTGGGATTCTCTCATATTGCATGGGCCCTCAGCCAAGTAACTAAGGGTGGCGGTCAGGCAAAATTTGTGTGGGGCATGTCCCAACAACAAGCCTTCGATGACTTGGAGCGACGTTTGTGCTCATCCCCAGTACTTTCATTACCGGACCTGCAACATCCCTTTGAGATTGAAACGAATGCTTTAGACTATGTTGTGGGCGTCGTTCTCACTCAACATGGCCACCACATGGTGTATCATAGTGAGACACTGTGAGATGTTGTTAGTAAGTACCCTACTTATGAAAAAGAAATGTACTCCATTGTGAAATCCTGCCTCCAGTAGAGACATTACATTATGGGGAAGGAGACAGTCATCTACATTGATCACAAGCCACTACAGTTCATGCAGACCCAAGGCAAATTGCATAATGATCGCCATCGGAAGTGGTCCACATACTTACAGCAGTTCCACCTCAACATCAAGTATAAAACAAGAAGTAACAACCGAGTTGTTGATTGCCTCAACCGACCTCCAGTCACGACAGTCACCAATGTGTTATACTCTTGCAGACCTCTAGATGGCCCCACCTTTATGAGACAAACCTTGACTTCTCTACCACCTACCAAATGTTGGGAGCAAACTCACTAGTCGCTAATTTCCATCTTCAGGACGGGTTGTTGTGTCGTTTGGGCCATCTTTGTGTTCCATCAAGTGAGCATGCAAAGCTGGTTTGGGAAGCTCACTACAGTCGGGTGGTAGGACACTTTGGCATCGAAAAGATAGTGGCAGTGCTGCAGAAACATTTCTACTGGTTGAAACTTCGACAGGATGTCGTCAAGTATATCAGGTACTGCACCGCCTACGCTATTTCCAAACTGACCACTAAGAAACATGACTCGTACACCCCTTTGCCTACTCTTGACAATATGTGGGAATCCATCTTAATGGACTACATGTCAGGCCTCCCATCCACTAAGAGGGGCAATGACTGTGTTTTTGTGGTTGTTAATCGCTTTTCGAGGATGGCAATTATGGTTGCCTGCAAGAAGAACATCACCGCAGAGGCCACTGCCAAGCTCTTATTTCAACGTGTCTGGGTACACTTTGGGATCCCACAAACCGTTGTCTCAGATCGAGATAGTTGGTTCCTCAACACATTCTGGTCAAGCCTCTAGTCATTGTTGGATACCAAACTCACCAAATCAGCTGCCTTCCACCCCCAAACAGATGGCCAAATTGAGGTCGTCAATCAGATGATCATACATATTGTTATCACATACAGTTGTTCAGGTTCCCAGGTGACAGCCAACATCGCACAAAGCAGGCAAAGGCAATTACAATGGCAATTTTCCCTTGCACATTTTCGATGTGGCACTATCTCTAAACACAGATGGAAGGACTCCAAAGTTAGTGGGCAGATAAAAGTTTGGTAGGGGCACTAAAGTAGCCAGCGTGCCCAGATCTCAACTCCCCTCCAGATCGACAGCCTCAGATCATTTCGGGGCTACAACATGCGCGGACGATAAAATCCGAGAGGCAAGCCAAAATGCAAACCACGGTTTTGTGGGGTGCCGACGTGGAAAGCGACGGTGCATTTCGGGCACGAAAGCGGTGTGAGACTAAAAGCACTTCTCGCGGGCCCGAAATCACGAGCACTATTAATGTTCTATCCCATATCGACAGATGGTCGCCTGATAGTTGTCCCACCACGCTCCAATCCCAAGGAGGGGCCAACCAATGAAAGAGGGTTGACTTTCGCGACCTCAACGCCCAATCCAACAATGACATGTGGTCATCCGCCAGTCATCCATTTGCGCTCTGATCCTGATGAAGATCTAGTTAATGAAGTAGGGACTGGTAGCTGAAACCTCATCTCAATCCATAAATGGAAAACGCAAAAGTTATGGCTAAGGAGGCAGGACTGTCAGCAAGGTACAACAATGGTCAATTTTCTGCAGGTCAATAACTGAAGTTGGTTTGTGTTTGACAGGAGGACACATGCATAGTCTGACAGAAGACTGCTCAGACACAAAGCTTTGAAGGGCATTGCTAGATCACACTCCTGATAGTGGTGAACTGATATGAGTATAAGTAGATCAGTTTGATTTTTTGTTAAGGTTGTCAACCAGTTGAGCAAAGCTCCCTACTGTGTTATATTTTGATGCCAGAACTATTCTCTGGTTATGTATCAAACTTGATACTTTCGCATTTATAGAAGTCAGCTTCTCTCATCTCTTTATAAAAACTGTGCTAAAACACTCGGACAATGAGGATCCAGTCGAGGATTGTAGTTCTATTGTAATGTAGGTTTGATTACAGTTTGTTGTGACCAGTTTTAGTCAACTTCTTTGTTGTCTTATTCCCTCTTACGCTGAAAGGCTCGGGCTTGGAGGATCCAGTCGAGTTGTTGTAGTCTCATGGTAATGTAGGTTTGATTATTGTGTTGTTGTGACATATTTCAGTGTCTGAAACTTGAGTTCAAGAGTGCTCTTGAGCCTGAGTTTTTCTTCACCAAACTACTTGAAAGTCGGATGCCCACATCGGTCTTGTTCACCTCTCTCACTAAGTCTTCCTTCTACTCAAATTTAAACTCAAATCACTGATTGAAGTTAATGAGGCCCTCACTTCCCTGTGCATTACATGTCCAATTTCTGTGTTAAAATCATTCTTGTACTGAGTTTTGTCCATTTGACCTCCATTCATAAAACCAACATCCGCCAAACATTCTGATGGGTACTGGGCTTATCCTCTCGCAATTTGAGGATTACTCTCAGTGCTAACACATATCATGCACATGTACAATTCCAATCACCCCCGCACATGGGATGAGAGTCTTCCTTATGTCCATCATAGCTGCAACCGAGCCCTACATATCTCAACTGGTCACAACCCCTTTTAGGTGGGGTTCGGATTCCAACCATTGGGCCCCATGGATGTTGCACTAATTTTCTTCTGGTGACCACCTTGGCCGACTCATCCCCTGGTCCACTAGAAGATGACAAAGCCACCCGATTCATTGAGTGGATCAAACACATCCGCCAACAGGTTTAGGATATTTTACAGAAGTCCAATGCCAAGTACAAGCAGTGCCATGATCAACACCGGGTGCCATGTAAGTTTCAGGTGGACGACAAAGTTTGGTTGCACTTGTATAAAGAGGACCTTATAGGGCCCCATCGAAAGCTTTTCCCACTCCGGTATGGGCCATACACCATCACTAAGGTTGTGGGTGACAATGTTTTTCTGCTCAACATTCCCCCTTTCCTTAGCATGTACCCAGTATTCAACGTGGCTCTCCTTCGGCCATATTTCCCACCATTATTGGACACCTAAGAGATAGCAGAGAAGTTGACACCAACATAGCTCAAACCTGACTTCATGCAACATGGATCTAGTGATCAGATTGTGGACACACATATCGAAGGCACTCGACATCAAAGGATCCAGCTTTATCGAGTTGTCAAAGCAGGGCAACTTCTGCACCAAGGCAAGTGGCTCACCCGAGGCCAAATTCAACAGAAATTTCTTCATCTGATGGGGGAACTCAACACAATGGAGACCATTGCTTCCTAAGGGGGGAGGATTGATCCAGATGGATGTCGGTGGCCTCCCACCTATTCCAACTGGTTCATTTTGGCAGTTTTCAAGTTTGGCATTTTTTTTTCCTAGTTTTCAGGTCCTTGACTTGCGGGGTAGTTTTGAGGCCCTAAACAACGTTTTCAGGGCTCACCATAGTAATAAATGATGATAGATAACAACACAATGTGTAGTCCTCAGATAGACCTTTCCAACGGGCTATCGTGCGCTTAAAACGAAGATCGTATGCAAAAGTTACGACCCCAGGAAGTTGATGTACTAACTTACCCAAACATGGCCCACATGACTTTTAGCGCTTCATCTCATAGGGTTAGGTTTTTGGATGTCTCGGGTTTTTGACATTCCTATTTATTGTAAAAAGGCCTTCAGAGCCTCATTGTAATCATCTTCTTGCGAATGAGTGCAACCGTCCCATCTCTTCTCAGAGATAAGCCGCCACAATTCCAGCAAGCTTATTTTCCGCTGCATTTTACAGTTTTAGCTTATTTCCTTATTGAATAGAAAATCAATTTTATTGTATCTCTGTTATTCTGTGTTAAGCATCTTTTAATAATTTGTATTCATTTCGTTTTGCTCATAAAATCCAGATCATGGATCCACTGTGTGTTCCTCTTGGCCATGATTGCTACTTTATATATCACATGGATCCATTGTCCATTGTTCGTGGCCATGGACATTAGTCATACTTTCATATATGCCATGGATCTACAATGTACTTGATTTGGTGGCCATTCTTACATCACTCTTGAGCATGGGTATGCCCGACTTGGGAAGAGAACACTCTTACTCGATCTCTGCTGACGATTTTTGTTCTTAGGTTAGTTGTTTGGTAACTTTCATTGGCTCTACTTCATTACATCCTCGACTCTCAAAGTTATAATATATTTCGGCCATCGATTTCCCTTCTGACCTCACACATTAGGGGGCATTTGTTATACCATAACTTGCCACATCAATTGCATTTGTGAGATGGCTTAGTCCTTTTCCCTAGCTTGTAAATTTAAATCCCATCCTCTTGCATCAAATTCATCTAAAAAACAACATTTTTGTTGCCATCCACGGGTCACCAATGTGAAAACCGCAGATGTTCGCACCTTATTAGTTTGCAACTCGTGGATTCCCTAAAAAAATATGAAAAAAAATAAAATAATCCAAAAATTTAGGGTGATTTTTTCGATTGGGGTCGTTCCCAAACTCCCTGGGCTCGTAAACAACGAATCTCAACTACCTCAACCCATTGAGGATGGTATAAAGGCACCTTTGAGGGCATATATGAGGAGGACAACCTAGGTGCAAGATCATGTTGACCATACTATAGCATTAGTCAAAGATTGCATCGACACGACCACTTCCTCAACCATTGGTTGAATAGGATGCGAGACAACATGGTCAAGAGACGCATCACCCCCCAAAACAAGAGTGGTGTCGGTTGAAGATTTCATCGACATGATCGCTTCATCAACCAAAGATTGAATAGATTGTTGGGAAACCAAAGATGACTCAAAACTAGAAGAGCCTTCAGAAAAATACCACTCCCTCCGTACCACAACAATAGTAAGGCACAAATGAGTAAGGTGATCTCCTTTGCAAAGCTTATAAGGGAACTTTGGCTTACGTCCTATACGTCTAGGATTCTCAACTGTATCAATGCCCTCAACATTAATTGCAGTGACTGGTGGGTTCCCCCCAGCACGACTTGCAGTGGCTAGATGTTGATCTCCAACATGAATTGCAGAGGTTCGTGACATTTTTCCATTACGACTGAAAGTGATGAGACTCGTGCCCCTAACATGACTTGTAGCGATTGGTTGCTCATCTTCAACATGCTTGCAAAGGTTGTTGACCTATCTCCAACATGAACAACAAAGTTTGTTGAGCTAATGCCAATATGACTTACAATGACTGGACTTGTGCTTTCAGCGTGACTTGCAGCGGCTGGTTGTTTTCCCTCGGCATGACTCGTAGAGGTTGGTGACCTAACTCCAACATGACTAGCATAGGTTGGTTGTTGAACTCTAGTATGACTCGCAAGGGACTAGGCTCTTGCCCCCATCATGAATTACAGAGGGAGGGTGTAGGTCTCCAACATGATTAGCAAAGGTTGGTGACTTCTTTTTCTTACTCTTCCTCTTCTTATTCCTTTTAGACTTATAGTTACTAGTAGCAAGACTTTCACCAGAAGAGGGAGAAGGAGAAGGAGGAGTAAACTTTGTGGATGCAAAAGGTGAAGAATCAACATATGTACGATGCCCTTGAAATAAGGTGCTTATATGAGAAGCATCAAGCGCATTCAGGACATTTGGAGTGGTCCACAACCAAACCGATAGTCCTACACTCAACCCAGGAATGTTCAGTGTGGCCATCAAGGGGGCACCGATGTTTCCAAAGAAAGGAAAAGCACAAGAATCCCCTTGGGCAGGGGTCCCTTGGTTGGTATCCTTGAGAACTTTGGCCATATTGTTCTTATGCATAGGTTCATCCCTTGCAGGATTGTTCATGTTAATAAAAGTCTCACGCACCGACTCTAACGGACCAATGGTATAAAAATTCACGCCTTCTAGGAGGCGGCTCCACGCTTTCAAGAGAAAGACCAGGGGTCTTCCCGACTAGTGGAGAGGTTGGTCAACCACGCTGAATCAATGATCCAAAATTGGTGATAATGGAACAACCTAAGGCCAACTATACAAAGCAACACTCCACTAAAAAATCCAAAGAGAAACACCGCAAACAAACAACTTCTCCAAAACTTCAACCTAGGTGGATAAGGTCCTAAGTCCAAAGGAATGAAAAGTTGAAAGGGATCGACTTACTATAGCAATAAATGACCTTTTTGGTGTTTTTTATTGTATGTTGAGCTATGCTCATTTGTGCTTCCAAGATCCTAATGGTGTCTTTAGGCTCCACCTCTTCTTGGATTTCATAACTCTTTGCTTCTACAAATTGCTTGGTTCTCCAGTAGCTTCAACCAATTAACCTACAAAAATAATTGGCTCTTCATCTTGCTTAATGATATGAAAACACATGTCTTCTTCATCTTGCTTAATGATATGAAAACACATGTCTTCTTACAAACATTGCATGGTGGAACTTGAAGGTAGTCCTAGTGTAGTGTAGGTGACATGATATAACTCATATATTTTTAACTAATCCATTGCTTTATGAGTTATTATAATAATATTAATTGCTTAATTAATGCAACATAAGTTTTCTCTGAAAATTGATGGCCATATCCCCCACTTTCTATGATATGTAATTAACAACCTTATCCATGTTTGAGATTACAATGGTAACAAGGTTGATCAACTTGACTATCTAAAAGAAAAAAAAATATTAGTGAAAATATGTTATCGATGTAATCAATTCCATATATGTCATGGAAATATTATAGCATTAAATTGTTCCATATTCAAACTAATTGGTTTTTAAACATTTTACCTTCATAATTACAATTCCTGTGGCATGCACTCATATCCAAGAGAGGGGAAAAAAATCTAGCATTGCAACCATTCATTGAACTTATATGATATCGAATGGTGAAAGCAAAATAATCCTTGATACATGGCTAACCAAAATAAAACGACTTTACTATTTCTACCAAGGAACCATGCTGACACTTGATACCACTACTTACCTTACAACTTAGAATGCAAGGACTAGCCACTTTGCAACCCTTGTTTATTGTATATTCTCCTAATTGATGACACTTATACTTACATGAACTTTGCAATTCTCATACTTGGAACCCTACAATTGCGATACTCTCACATAGATAACCTAATCTATGACTTTAGGTTCAAACTCTGCAACTTTGAGATTTATCAACAAACACACATAGAATAAACAATTATTATTGTTTCCCAAACTCACTTATTAACCAACACACATAGGATACACATCTATCACTCTAGACCTAAGCTTCATAATTTGATATACATTTATCACCAAGATGATCATGGATCATTGAACTTACTTTTCCTTAGAATATAATTTGTCCTACCCTCAAGTCCATCCTCAAGAATAAGATTGTTGGTACCCTATTGACCCCATCAAGAATTGGCTCATGGAGAAACCTAATCAAGAATTGACTCACAAAGAGCGGGCAACTCATAAGTGTCTTTTGAAACTAGGTGGAGAGGATAACATTCCTCCTCTCAACCACATAAGCTAGACCCAGTTGACATTGAATCACGCTTACTTATCCATTAACATGTTTATGATATACAATTATCACTTAGGTGATCATTATTCCTCAACATAGGCATGCCCTTGTAAGAAATATGCTTCCTTTAGTTTAGGTGTCATGCTTGAAAAGTAGCTATCCCATAAAAGTTGTCGAAGACTTGTGCTTAATCTCATTATTGTGAAATTCATTTGATGGTGGGGCAAACCACAAGGAGAACATAAACTTAGTGGATAACTTAACACTTTACAATCCTCACTAATGAACCAACACCTTCTTGATATTATGGTAGTTGCGAGAGGTATTAACCTCTACATGTAACCTTTGACGAGACTAGAATATTCCAGGAAGCAAGAGAAACCCTAAAACGTTGGATAATAACCCTAGAAGACAAGTCAGCTCAAGAGAATATTTAATATTGAGTTATTAGCCTCTAGAAAGAGAAGTTGACCCAGTCAAGTGAGATAGAGCAGTATAAATAGAGGGCGTTGGAGCTCATTTGACACTCACTCCCTCACAACTACATAAGACTAGTGGTGTGCAAGTTTGGAGAGGGAGTGCAAATGCAACTACTGCAACTGGGATTTTGGCTTTTGGTTGGACTTTGTCTCTTGGTTATGGTTTAGAATTTCTTCTTGGTTTTTGGTTATTCTTGCTTGGTGCGCTCCCCTTGGAGAAAGGTGTGCTAGCCTTGGTTGGCTATTGGTATGCTACCTGAATTATTCTGTTTGTCAAAGTTAAGGTGCTCCGGGGTGGCCTTTGTATCTTTGGTTGGGTGACAATATTGCTATATTGACTATGGAAAAATTAGCACATCTCTTTCATTCTAACAGGTTATGGGCCCACACTATCTTCAGACAGTCTAACCACTAGAAGAAAAATTGGGAAGTTATTTTTTAAACTCGTTATGGCACCAATTACAACAATAGCTAGGTTTTCTGATTATGCAGTGGCAACAAACCCTAACCCTTGTGTTCAGGCACTTATGATGAAAAGTGTGACCCAATTCCTTAACATCCTAGTGTGCCCCAGCCTAGCGCACCTCTTGGTACTCTTAGCTAGCAAAAATGTCAGCTTTGAATTTTTTTGTCATAGTCAAAGTTCGACTGGTCAAAGTCAAAGGTTGACTTACGATAAAATTGATTTTGTGGTCAAAGTTGAAATTTTAGAGTTTCTAGCTTGTCCTAATCATTGAATCTTCTGATTGAGTTTCTAATATCTTCTTGTCAAGATGGTATCTAGTTTAAGATTGGAAGACAAGTTGGACAATGCTATAAGACTTCAAAGGTATGCACTTGTATATGTTATCCGAGTTGTATCATCTAGAAAAACGTGAGTGTGTTTGCGAGAAAAGTATTAAAGACCTTCTCCAAGTTGTAATCTTGGATTCAGTGCATTCGGATGAACAAGTGCACCCTCCACAACAATTGAGGCTTCAGGTTCCAGGTTTGATTAAATTGTCAAACTTCAAATTTGTGTATATCAAGGGTGATAGTTGCCACAATACAAATTGTGAAAGCAATCTTTTCTAAGATTCTATTATTGCTAGGTGCAATGAATACTCGACTGCATAGGAATATTATTGATATAGATGCTTATTATACTTGTTTGCAAGTTGAACTGGCATCTCCTCTAGATAGATATTTATTGTTTGCTCTTTTTATTCTTGTTCCAGGTAGGTGCCCTTTTGAAATATGTTTGATGAACAATCCTTGTGGAAGCTGTCATAGAAGAAGTTTATAAGGATGACACAACTGCCAGATGGGCAATAATCAGAATAGATAGAAACAAACTTAAAGAGACTCAAAGGAGTCAAACTCGAAGGAAGTCAGTAATCAAAAGGAAACTAGAACATGCTTGTGACACTTTGCAAAAATCAAAGAGAGATGCAACAGACGAAAGAATGGACTCTCTCAGATGGAGGGAGTTGATCACAAAATTCTAAAACAAGAGCATGCATATTGCTCATTCAATCATTAAGCTAACATTAGGAGGGAGCTAATCCCCAACAAGATGATCCATTGAAGAATCTGTGAATACCATGAAGTATCTGTCCATGTTCTTCATTGGAAGTAGCAACCATGATCAACAACACATGTTCAACATGACTCTAGAAGAAGTCTTCTTCGAAAAGAAGCCTTGAATATCCTTGGTTGTCCATCTACATTTATGTTACTATGGCAGAAGGTTGGAGCCTTCAGGAAAGAAGGGCATGCAATTTATAGAAGATTCCATGGACTCCAGCATTGAAGAGAAACATGAGGAAGAACATGAAGATTCCAAGAAAGAAAGAAAAAGTCATAACTATCAGTTGAACTAGCTTGAACCCACTAGAAGCAATCAAGCAGAAGGAATGGAAGGAAGATATGATGAAGAACAATGTATGTGAGAATTTGTGAAAAGACTTAAGCATTGATAGATACAAGGAGAGACCCAGGGCTAGAGGGTTCTCCCAATAGGAGGGAGAAGACTGCGATGCCAACTTGTTCTAGTAACCAAATATACCTCTAYCTGATTCATTATATCTCATGCAGTATCCATGGGTTGGAGTTTACATCAGATGAATGTAAAGATTGTTCTTCTCAACAGAGTAATTGAAGAAGAAATGTATATAGAGCAACCTCAAGGTCTCGAGGTATACCAGAAAGAGACCCTTGTATGCAGATGGAAGAAGACCTTGTATGGATTCAAGCAAACTTGGTGCATAACCTCTCATGTACAACAAAAGCGTGGTGAAAACTTCCCATGACATAAGAAGTATATTGAAATGGTTCTTTAGAAGTCCAGGATGATGGATTGCAAATCCATGGAAAACCCCCATGATGACAAGTTTGAAGAAGTTGAGAGACTCTGATCCAGTAGACCCATCTCTTTATCAACAATTGATTGACTCGTTAATGTATTTGGAGAATACTCAGCCAGATACTTGCTTTATGGGACGTTTGAGTTATGATATACAATTGCATGGATTTATCGATTCAGATTGGGTAGGGAGTGCCGATAACAGAAGAAGTGCTACTTGGATATGTTTAGTTTGAGCTTTGCCACGATGTCATAGGCTACCAGGAAACCGAAGTCTGTTGCGCTCAACACTGCAGAAGTAGAGTATATTGTAGCTTGTGATGCTTGTGCGTAAGCAGTGTGGCTCCGTAAGTTAGTTTCTGGACTATTTGATCATGTGCTGGATTTGACCATGATATATTGAGATAATCAGAGATGTGTGAAGCTTTAAGAGAACCTAACGTTCCATGATAGGTCAAAGCACATTGAGATCGAGTATTATTTTCTCCATGATAGAGTCCAAAGGGGAGAAGTGGTTCTCCAGTATATCTTCATAGTTGAGCAGATAATATATATTTTGGTAAAACCTTTATCCAAGATGAAAAGTCTGCATACTTAAGGGACAAGCTGGTATTCGTGGAGATGATTTCCTTATTGGAAAAGGAAGAGATTGCTCCCAGGTTGGGAGGGAGCATTGATATGTTATTGATTTACGGGCAGTCATTTTCCAGTTTGGAAAATGGTCCAAGTTGGGCAGTTACCTTCCAGTCCGGAAAGTGGTCCAAGATTTCTGACGGACATGCATTTTCCAATTCGGAAAATGATCCAGATTGGACAATCATTTTCGTAATGAAAATGGTCCTATAGATTGTTGATGTACCATAGAAAACGATTCCCCTTGTGGCTAGTGTGGGGGAATGGTCTTGGGCGTTCATTCTTCTTGGCAGTCACTCTGAGTAGTGTTCAAGTAGAATGGTCTGCCTCGCCGGGCAATCATTCTTTCGAAGTTCACAGTTGTGAGCAGTTTTGAAGAATGGTCCATTTTGGAGGTTGGTGCAAGACAATCATTTCCATAAGAAATGGTCCATACAGTCATTCCCTAGGGCATACTCATTCTCTCCAGGTTGCACTATCATTAGTGCCAGAGGAATGGCCCAGTTAGGTGAATGGTCTAGGTTCAACAATCAAGGACATGCATTCGTTAGGGCAGACTCATTCACTCTAGGTTGCACTATGATTAGTGCCGGAGGAATGGCCTAGTTAGGCGAATGGTCTAGGCTAAGAAATCATGGACAATTATTCTTCTATGCTTGGGAAGAATAGTCTAGATAACCCATGGCTGATGTTTTACTTTCTAAGGGCAAATGCTCTTCTAGATCTCACAGATGTGAGTGGAATGATGGCCAAGATGATTCAGATTGTATCATGATATTGTTTATGGAGGTCGATATCGTATGATTCGATTGTTGTGGAGAATGTATGTCTCTGGACAATAGTTGTATGCTACTGTGGTAGATGTGATCCACTGGTAGTGACTGTGTGTCACTTGTTAGTAGTGGTGTGCTACTAGGAGTGGTTGTGTACCACTGGATAATAGTTGTATACTACTATGGATAAACACGATTGTGCTCTATTGGATGGCATTATAGTAGCAATATGCTACTATCTGAGTGCCATGGAGACTACCACTAGTGTTGGAGTTGATTGCTAGCTAGATGGATAGTCAATGTGCTGGTGGACAGACATTCTCTAGGCGGAGAATGGTCTAGACAGAATAAATTGCTGGTGGACAGGCATTCTCTTCGTGGAGAATGGTCCAGACAGAATAAATTGCTGGTGGACAGGCATTCTCTCCATGGAGAATGGTCCAGGTTGACTGTTTGTTGACATGTCATGGACTGGTATTTTCCTAAGGCATGTATTGTGGCCCGATTAGGAAAATGGTTCATGATCGATATTTTTCTAAGGCATATAGGTAGATATGGATCTCTATGGTACATATGATCCGATTAGAAAATAGTCCTAGACTGACATTCCTGTAGGAATGGTCTCTGTAGTCCATGGCGTAGCTTTCAACATCTATTGGGACAGTCATTCTTCTAGGACGTATGTTCGGATTAGAAGAATGGTCCTTGTATCATTATGTGGAGTGAGTGACTTATTCAACATCATACCCGATTACTCAGATGGAGTGTGGCTTCGAGAGATGATGCAGTTTATGTTATCAGATGATACTGATAATGATGATGTTGCTCGTGAGTTGATCTACGTGATCATGAGATAACATGTGTGGCTATGATGATGCTACCAGTTGAATGGTCTATTTGTGCTCAAGACCATTACTTTTAATACCTCCCTAGCTAGGAGGGAGTGTTGATATTATGGTAGCCGCGGGAGGTATTAACCTCTACATGTAACATTTGATGAGACTAGAATATTCTGGGAAGCAAGAGAAACCCTAAAACGTTGGATAATAACCCTAAAAGACAAGTCGACTCAAGAGGATATTTAATATTGAGTTATTAGCCTCCAGAAAGAGAATTCAGCCCATTCAAGTGAGATAGAGCAGTATAAATAAAGGGCGCTAGAGCTCATTTGACACTCACTCACTCACGACTGCATAAGACTAGTGGTGCACAAGTTTGGAGAGGGAGTGCAGCTGCAACTGGGATTTTTGCTTTTGGTTGGACTTGGTCTCTTGGTTATGGTCTGGACTTTCTGCTTGGTTTCTAGTTATTCTTGTTTGGTGCGCTACCCTTGAAGAAAGGTGCGCTAGCCTTGGTTGGCTATTCGTCTGCTACCAAAATTATTCTGTTTGTCGAGGTTAAGGTGCTCAGGGGTGGCCTTTGTACCTATTGTTGGGTGACAATATTGCTATATTGTTTATGGAAAAATGAGCACATCTCTTTCATTCTAAAACACCTCACTAACCTACATGGACCAATTTGAATTGAATCTCACATATGGCCCCTAATATGCTCATTTAAATAAAAAAATGTCCTTGTCATCACCTCATATCTCTCAGAGTGTTCCTCCTCTGATCGTTAAGGGTGTTCAACCTTTTATTCCTCCTATTACAGATGTGGGTCTTGATGAGTTAACTTAGGTGGATGAGAGGCATTTATTGCATCAAAATCACCCCAAGTTCTATTGCGTTCCAATTTAGATGGTAAAAGTCTACTTCTTCATGTGGTAGACCAACCACCAAATAGCTCACCTTTAGATCCATTAACCATCCTCTATATCCATCCTACTTTGCTATTTTATGAAACTTGTGCTAAAGAAATGACATTACCACTACTTTCTCAGGGGCCACTATTGTCTTGTTTTACTTATCAACAATATGTGTTTTCTATCCACCCAACCTCACTTCCCCCTGAAAGTTGAGTGATTAAGCCCATGTTCATGGGATTTTTAAATAGTGTGGTCCTCATCTCAAGAAAGAGTGATACACCTTCCTTCCTACTTCTACCTAAAAGTGCTACACCTTCCTTCCTACTTCTACTTGAAAGTGCTACACCTTGCTTCCTACTGTCCACTTAAGTTCCTTTCCCAAGTAAGTCAATGTCGTCATGTCTGTCTTACCTTGTCCATCCACGAAGAAAGCCCCCTCTATCCATAAAGCCTTGACCTTGGGGATAACCCAATTTATGCCACTCTTCAAACTCTACCTTTACTCCATCATATGACCCACTTGCCTTCGTCCATTGTCAATCCATTCCCCATCTTTTCCCTTCCACCCTCCTTCCGCCATGCCATATACAGGGGCACCTGTCCATATATCTCCTTATCAACCCTGTTATTTTTAACTTGAAGTATTAAGTTGTGAAGGGTAAATACTTCGTTATAAGAGGCCTCTTTGCCTTGGATTAATGGATGGGGGTATTAGAATACAAACTTCAACCTTAATCTATAAAAAGATAAACAATTTTATTTTTAATAAAATCAATATCATAAATTTTTACTTGATTTGATACTGTGGTTGAATGCGTTTAATTTTTTGTAGATTACCATTAAAGTCTAGAAACTTGAGTTATACATGCTCACTTCTTGTAGCTCTCAAACATGTGGAGGGCTTTTGCAATCCAACATTATGATATGCTTTTTGGGGATTAATTACATGGAGTATTTAATACACAAGTCATACCTTATGACCCATCTCTCATAAGCGTCATTCACCAATGACCATTTCTCATTAGCTCGATTAGCCCACCTAACACTTATTACATCAGGTGATGTTCACAGAGATGAAGAAGCAAGATTTTAAAACCAAGGAAAAACTCCATAGTTAAGTGCGCTTGCAACATAGTTACATTGTGATGGATGGCCTTCTCGAGAAGTCTTGGTTATCGAGTGCAAGTAGTAGAGGTGATAATTGATGTGATGTGATTCATTTCACTAATTTCAATCCTACTTCTTCATCCTTATGAGCATCACATGAGGTAAGGTTCATAGTGTATAACTTGAGTATTAAACACTTTTCGACAAATGAGGCTATACCCCACATCATGAGTTAAGAGGTTCATTCTTCATCTTTGGCTCCTTTGCTCCATTCATCAGAATCTCACCATAATAATTATCTCACCATAATAATTACTAGCACAAACACAAAGTTGGGAAGTAACGAGGTAGCATTGAGAGTTTGTTTAAGTTGACATTGCAACTTCCACATTGTTCACACAATGATATTGTTAAGGGCACCACTTTTTTTTTTTTTTGAAAAAAAGCTTCCATTTTTGGTTAGAGCATCATCTAAATTCCTAAGATGTGCGACGTCTTCAATTTCTAGAGAGAATCCATATATGAATGCATCGGGAATTGAATTCGGAAAAATTGTGTTGCTCCCAATAGTTTATCATAAAACCACAATCCAATTGATAATAAAATCCATACTTTGATACTTGAAATTTCATTAAAAAAAATTAATATATAAATAAACTCAACTTTACTTTAAAGTAAGTTTGATTGTTTTGAAATTTTGATAATCTTAGACATCTTAAAACGAGTAGAAACCTTAAGGACACATTGTCATGATCATAGTTCTCAAGTAGAGTCATAAGTTTTACCAAAAATCATGTAAAATTTGGTAAAACTTTTCACAATAATAATAATGCTAACAATGATCCTCCAACCCATAGGATGGACTAACCCTATCAAACGGATGGTCAATATTTTGTGGACAATATTATTATCATTAATATTTTTAAATTTTTTATTTTTTATTTTACTTTTTTTCACTAAAATTAAGCGATCGGACGTAGAACATTTTATACAACACAATTAAAGGCATCCGTAACTTGGTATACACAGCGCGAGGGGGAGACATATCGAGAGAAGGGGAAGCAAGACATTTGCAGGGAGACCCTTGAACGGGCACGCGATCTGCAACATACACACTGTGTATCTCCTGTCTCGAGCACTTAAATAATCAGTTAATCATCCGGGTTTTGGTAGCCCATTTTATCATATCATTTTCGCCTGTTTAGACTCTCGAATTCGAGAATACGGGCAATCCGAAGAAGAAGCCCCGTAGATCCCTTTATTTATCCCTTCATTTGGACGGCGCTCTTGGAGGATTTAAGCTCTGTTTTGTGGAAAAGACGCCGCGCGCGATTTTCAGGGGCTGTGAATTTATTATAAATTTCTCATGGAACCGGCCGGTTAACGCCACTTCTATTGTGGTTTTTGTTTAAAAAAGCAGAAAAAATATAATCTTAGCGTTCTTTGTAGATGAATTGTTGTTGCTAATATTGAGTTTCTGTTCTCGAACTAGGGTTTGGACGATATTGCTTTGCTTATCCGAGGTGAATAATCTCTTAAACACTTGTTGGGATTCTAACTCGGATTGCCACCTGTAAGTTTTTATTTTATCATATACATTTCAGGGTATCAAGGGTGTTTTTTTTTTTATGTTGTTTTAGGGTTTTTAATGAACTTGGACGGGGGACTGGACGTTTCTTAAAATAACTTGAAGCCTGTTTCAGGTTTCTGGGTATTGTTCTTTCATTTGCAGTTTAGGGTTTTTAGGGTATTTACTTATTTTATTCCCGTTGGGGTTTATTGTTTCCAGGGCTTGTTTGCTTTAGAGGGGTTTTGAGAAAATGGCCACGCCGTTGACGGATTTGAGAAATCGCCCTCTGGAGCAGTGGAAGGTTACGGAACTGAAAGACGAACTCAAGAGGCGAAACATAACAACTAAAGGTGTGAAGGATGATTTGGTTAAAAGGCTCGAAGAAGCCATCAGCAATGACGGTGAAAATGCCAATTCTGGTAGCAGTCAACAGACAGATTCTGGTATGAATGACAACAATGATGGTGGTTCTGTTCATGCTGAAAACCCTGACAGCAATGAGGAGTCTGTTATGTTTCATGAAAATCAAAGCCCCAATAGAAAGGATGATGACGATGAAAAATGTCAAAACCTCAATGATGGAGATGCGAAAGGAGCAGTAAATGATTCCAATGAAGACCAAGAGCTTAATCAGGGTACACAGGAAATGGGTTCTTCTCCTAAGCCTCCGGGCAATGATGTTGTCGGAGAAGAGCTGAAAGCTGAGGATCCCGCAAACAGCGATGCGTTGGAGGATTCTCGAAGAAAAGACGATGGCGTGGCGGAGAAGTCAGATTATTCTTTAAACCAGGTATCTGAGAAGGTCAGCCCAGTTGTAGGGTTTCAACTAACGTGTGAGTCTGTTTCTACTGATTCTGTGTCAATTATTGAAGAGAATGAAAATGAACTAAAGGATTCTTTGAATGCTTATAATGTCAATTTAGAATCAGAGGTTGTTAAACATAGGAACTTGCAAGAGTCTTCCGGTTATGTGCCTCAACAGAGTGGTGATTCAGAGTCTCTGGAACGTCGAGTTCAAGCAGGTGGAAATGATGTTGATCAGGCCATGGATGGCAGGCTTAGTTTAGATGATCGTAGGGTAGATCAACAGGATGGTAATTCTCCATATGAAGATGATTTTGCTAGAAATGCAACTCAAAATGTCAGTGGCGATATTAATGAAGGAAAACTAGATCCCAATGGTGCTTCTGGGGTTGTTCAAATGGAGAGCAGGACTGTTGAAGATGAAATTCCAGTAGTGAAGTCATTAAGAGAGGATGATAGCTCTGATGCCATGGCCATAGATATTTGCCAGGACAGGAAGGATAAGGAAATGGAAGGCAGTGGCAATGATGTCGAAACTCCTCGTGACAAAAGGAAAAAGGAAGGTAAATTGCTTTTTTAAATTCATTCTTGATATGTTTTGCCTGTGTGGTTGGTTACTACTAAGTCAGTCCTCTTTGGTTTTGTTTGCAAAGCAATCCCTATTGAGTTTAGCGTCACTTAATGTGAACTTTCTGTCGACCAGTTAAACAGGCGATTATCTTTATAGAAGGTGGTAGGTCAAAATTTTTATTCATTCTTTATCTCAAGCTTTGCCAGCTTTAGAGATTACAACCTTTTATAGTAATACATCGTTTACCTATAAATGGATTGAATTCATAATTTTTGTATATATTATTTATTTATTTATATTTCATGTATAAATGTATTCTATATAAACTACAGACATGAATTGTTATGTATATATATATATATATATATATATATTCTTATGAGGTACAGATATGAAATGCCTTTTCTGGAGAAATATAGTCCCCTACTTGCCTGGGTATTATGCGTGCCAGGTGAGGATGCTGGTACATTGCCAGCCCCAATGCACATCAGGCATTCCATGTGAGGATGCTGATACTTTGTCTATCCCCTGCGGGTTTCTCCCCACTTCCCCAGTTTTCTAGATGGAAGATGGTAGTAACTGCCAGCTGAAATAGGGTTTGCAATTTGATTCGAAAACCTGTGAACTTAACCTTGTGGCTTATATATATATATATATATATATATATATATTATTTTTATGAAATACACATGTGAAATGTTATATGTATTGTTTGTGTATATTTTTTTTCAGCTATCCCATGGKGAAACTGAGGACTAAGGGATGCTTTCCCACATGTGTGGATGGTGTCTGTAGTAAACCAGTTGGCATAGACYGGTGTCTGTAGTAAACCGAACTGTACACTTGTCGACCCTTACCAGAGGAATTGAATTTGGGTCAGTGGTAGGAAAGCACACTACTTAAATCTGCTGAGATATCTTTAGGGGTTATTGTGTGTGTATATATATTTATATTTCATGTCTGTATTTTATGGATTCATATTGTACATCCTTCTCAATACAGGGAAAATTTTAGGGGCTAAATTTAGTCATTTGGAAAACTTTTCATTTTTGTCCCAAAAATAATAAACATTTATAGTTGGCATTTTAAGAATTAGTAAGATTTGCCAAGGTTTATACACTTACAAGATATGTATGGATCCTTGAGATTTTCCTTCTATCCTATTTTGTGACAATGCTTCTTGTTGGTTCTTGTGCTTGTATTCAGGAGTGCTACATGAATCTTATTCTGTTACAATGCCTCCAGTTGGTTCTTTTGCTTGTGTTCAGGAGTGCTACACATGAATCCTATTCTGTTACAATGCCTCTAGTCGGTTCTTTTGCTTGTGTTCAGGAGTTCTACACATCAATCCCATTCTGTGACAATGCCTCTAGTTGGTTCCTGTGCTTGTATTCAAGAGTGCTTATCTTGTTGCTTCTTTTGTTTGTATTGGAGAGTATCATGTATAATTTTCTAGAAATGTATTTGTGGCTTCAATCCCATTAGCTTTGTACAAATTTTTCTTGTAAAGTTATTTTTTGTTCTCTCTTTAGCTTGGTATGCTTGTTTGAAAGTTTTCTCAAAAAGTTTATTTGTTATCCAAGGAACTTTAAGATGCTGTACCATGTAGCATTATGGTGATCTACTTGGTGCTCTTGGTTTTGGCCTTGAAAGTTGAAACTGGTTTTGCATTTGTTAGATGATGAAGTTCTCTCAAAAGTTGGCACTCTACTTGGCCTTGGAAATTGTTTTATTCTTTTTAGATCTTTTTTATACGTTGTTTTCTCCATGACTGCTTCGTCTTGCCTTTTATAGTTTTCAACATTTGTGATGTCTCTTGTGGAGTTTGTGTAATGTACCTCGTTACCAACAAAATAAAAAAAATTGCTCTGATACCACAGTGTAGCATCCTCAGCCGCTTGGGGCCACGCCACAAAATATTCGTCTCTGATACCATTTAATTAGTAACATGCTCTGCATATGTAGCAATTATGCAATGCAACCTCTTACCATTCATGCATAAAGAAGTACAATAAAACATATCGAATTTATATAAGCATTCACACAATAAATAACATAAAAACATAGATAAAATAACACTTGCGTGCAGACCTCAGACGTTCCTCCCTCCTTAATAACATATCTTTTTAAYAATTCACCAATTGCGTGCASAMCTMAGACGTTCCTYCCAACCATAGRCWCWACTGCGCATAAACTCTCAGCAGCAGGTCAMSSCYKMRCTAAGSCTAGAAACTCCACCAGGGAAGGCTTCATAAGCCAGACTAAGGTCTTAACCAGCACAAGAAACTCAGGTCAAGGTGCCTAGCCTACAACCTCTCATTTCCCACAGCTTGTCCCACCCTAGGAAGTGTACCCTTTCTCTAATCAACAGTCCTTTGACTGTCCCACTTCCCTTCTAGGGCTTCAACAACAAGCCAGACAGAAAGTCTCAGAGCTCTGCAGCTATTGCCTAGCGCAAAGGGAAAGCAATTCCCAACAATTCTCTCACCAAGAGAGAATGCTCATGGTCCTGACAACCCGCTTCTTCAGAATGCACACAAGCATGACAACCTGCTGCTTCTCCTCAAACTAATGGTTACAATCAGCTCCAAGCTCCCAGGTACATGTACGAATGATGATGGCTGGGAGAGTACGGATGGCAAGTGTCCAAGAGAGAATAATCAGAGAATGATTAGAATGATGTAAGAATGTACTAAGTTCTTACTTTAAGTATGCATGTTCTCAACTTGACACTTGTTATGTTGTGAATTACCTTTTAGGAACTTAGGATATAAATATATCCCACACTTAGATTTTAGGAAATATTAATATAATATTCCTTTGGGCTTAAGCCCCTTTTGCTTAGCCTCTCATTCTAGACTCTTACCCCTCATTCTAGACTCTTAGGCCCCCTCTCCCTTCTAGTGGAGTTCTAGCCCCCCATACTCTTTTTGTTTGGTTGGTCTGTAACAATGATGTATTTTTATTAATAATCTGAGTGGTTGGTCTGGACTCTGGCCTCCAAACATATATACAAAGACACTTTGGCACAAAATATCTTGACTCACCAAATTATATGTACATTTACAATTGGGGTTTGACCTAGGGGTATTACATTCCCCTCCCCCTTATTTATGCATTGTCCTCAGTGCATTATATACACATGTACAATCCAAAAGTCTTCAAAAATATTAAAAAAGATGTGGGTACTCTTCTCAAATGGCATCTTTATGCTCCCAAGTTGCATCTTTAGGACCATAATAGGTCCACTGGACCTTTACTAGCCCTATTGCTCGATTTCAGAGCAACTTGACTTTTTGATTCAATATGCACATGATTGAACTTAGAAGTCTCCTTCTTGCTCCACCTGGATCACATTTCAATCAATTACATGATTAGCATCGGGAACATACTTTTTAAGCAAAGATACATGGAATACATTATGAATGCACATGGATGCAAGTAGTGTAAGCATGTATGCACTAGGACCAATCCTCTCCAGGATTTCAAAGGGTCCACAATATCTTGTTGCAAGCTTTGAACAATTTCCCAACTTTAGGCAACTTCTCTTGGCCTTCACTTTTTAGAACACATGGTCACCCACTTTAAACTCTATGTGAGTTCTGCCTATATCTGCATAACTTTTTTACCTGGCTTGGGTAGCCTTTAAATTTTTCTTTATCTTGACCATTTGTTCTTCCATTTCCCTGAGCAATTTTGGCCCAACCACTGCTCTGTCTG
>JASDQU010011712.1:180644-206492 GCA_032191745.1 Picea mariana | reverse complement strand
CTAGATTAGGGTTGATTACATCTTTATAATACCTTAATTTTCTTTTTCCCTCTAACTCTTTATCACACCACATTTTTTCCTTAAAATTTGATTTGACGTTTTTTTTAATAGTATCTTTATTCTGTAAAATGGTTTCTTCCATTATTCCCCAATAGTTTAGCCAAGATTGGGTGTCCTTATGCCATCCTCGCTTGAGTCGATGGTGGTTATGACTTGATTTGGAAGCAATTTTAGGTAGCTGCTTGTCTTCCATGTTGTTTAACTTGTTCTTATACATTAGGTGTCTAGTCATAGCCATGCTCTCAATAGGGGAGAGGCTAGTTTATACGAGGAGGATGGGATAGGGCGTATTTCCTTTAATTTTGAGATTATAGGTTATAAAATTCTTTTGTATTTTCTCTATCTTTCTCCAGGATTCACGAGAGATACTACAACCCCATACTTCACATCCATAAAGAATAACAGGTGTAACAAGAGTCTCAAAGAGGAGTTTCTTCTTATCCCAACTCCAAAGTTCAGCTGATTTACAATTGTTTTCAAGCCCATAATAAACTTTCCATCCCCCAATAATCCTTTTCTCAATGCTATAATTCCAATTAAGCTTGTGATGAATATCAATTCCAAGATATTTGTATGAATTCACTTCCTCCAAGTTGTTGTTGTCATATACAAAGGTATCATAAGGGATCTTATTGGATTTAATAATCATGACCTTAGTCTTATCAGTATTAACAGTCATACCCATATTGGAGCAAAAATCCTTGAGGATTCTTAGTTGGTTTTGAAGATCATGGGGACTCCTTGCCATAAGAACGATATCATCAGCATAAAGAAGAAGATTGATTACTATACCAGTGAGTGTAGGGCCAACACAACCTGCTTTTTCCAAACATTCTTCTAATTTATCAATGTATATGCCAAAAAGGGTAGGGGACAAGGGACAACCTTGTTTGACTCCGATATTGCAGTTAATCTCTTTTGACCAGCCCTCAGTTTTTTTAAACTTAGTAATAACGTTCTCATACATCCTTATTGCAGCAGACCTCAACTCGAGAGGCACTTTTATCTCTTTCAACCTATTCCAAAGGTTTTTCCTAGGAACCATGTCAAAAGCTTTCCTAAAGTCAACAAAACAACAAAAAATATTGGTTTTAGTATTGCGGAACTCCTCTGCAATGATCCTAAAGGTAACAAGATGGTCCACAGTTGAATGATATCTCCTAAACCCGGCCTAGCGTTTAGCTCTTTTACCGTGACTTTCTAGCCAAATGCTAATCTTCTTTTCCAAAATGATTCCATAAAGCTTGGCTAAAACCGAGCTAATCATAATGGTCCTATAATTAGAGGGAATGTTTTTATCCCTATTTTTAAAAATAGGAACAATGAGGCTTTGCGTCCAGGGTTTAGGGAAGCCTTGCTTGACTACTAAATTGAAGAGCTTGTGTATGTGAGGGATAAGGATTGGCCCTCCGATTTTAAAAATTTTAGCTTGGTAGCCTTCAATGTCCTTAGCTTTCCCATTTGCGAGTCGCTTAACCCCGACCTCTATGTCATCTAAAGAAAAAACTTCTTCCTTTGTAGAGACAATAGGAATGGTGTCCATGGCATTAGGGAACTCATAAAGACTTTTAAGGTAGGAATTCCAGTCTGTTAAGGGAATCCTATTATATTTGATTAACATTTTTTTATATATATTATTTTTTAAAATTAATATATCAAAATATCTAAATAAACTAAAATAATAATAATAATTTATGGTTTGGATTTAAACATATAACTTTTAAAGAAAAAACATATATTCTTAAACATTAAACCCACTAAAACCAAATAATTATCATTATTATAAATTTTGTCATATTAATTATCTAATTATTTATAAATAAATATTTAATTAACTTTATATCAATTTTCATTAATCGTGGAATGAATATAACCTTTCACAAATATATTGTTATATAAATAGAAGAAAAAAGTGTCACTACGACAATTTTTTGATAAATGAAAACCTTTTAGTACTTTCTAGAAAATCTAAACCATTATATTATAAAAAATCTCGTATAATGATAAATTAGAGGTAACCAACGGCTCATATAATTTAAAAGGAGAAGAAAGGAATCCTGTAAATTGATTTCTAACTAATTATGTTTAATTGGTCATATGTATTTCGCGATATTAGATCATCGAAAACACAGAAGGGAGAGAAACCTAATATTAAATACAACAAAGGTTAACATTTTTCCATTTAATTTATTATTTGATACTTTATGTTTTTTCCTGTTCTGAAATGTCATATAAGGGACAAAAAGTTAATATTGAATAAGTAAAAAGAAGTTGAAACAGAATTCTCAACCTTTTTATTTAAAATCAAATCTTTAAAGCTAAGAATATATTACAAGTCAAAGTTATGTATTTTTTATTTATTTAATTTTTTATTATTTTTTATGGGTTTAACCGTTTTTTTTTAAGCTCCTCGGCTTTCTAGCTAGCAAGCTAAAGAGAGAGTTCATGTCTTTTGCTCGTGTTTGGCTAGTTTTGAGTTTAATATATTTTTACAATGTTTGGGTGGAACCATATCAAGAAAGACATTAAGGAACCCTTGGAACTTGATTGTTTATATATATTTTTTCTTAGATATATAAATATTATTTGGTGATTTTTATTTTATTTTTAGCTTAAAATTATTATTGAAAATATGCTCTCAAAATGTATTTTAAACAAAATTAGCATGGGTGATGGTAAATGATATAACTAGGTCAAATGTTTTTTAAACCTATTTTTTGGTCTAAAATTATTTTTTTATATTTTTGAGAAAGTAGGTTAATGAAGTATTAGAACATTTAAACATTTCCTACCATTTTGTCCTTTTTGGATTTATTTTGATCAAGTTATATTCTCTACTTGAACTAACTATGTGAGACAACCTCGAGAACACATTATGGTGGATGTTGGCACTCAAAGTTCTGACTAAAGATCACATGTGCATACATGTTAGTTTTTTGCACACTCAAGCAGTTGCACAATAGACGACATGAGGTGCTTGCATCAGTCTGAGTTTTTCCAATGTGTTCTAGTCAATGTTTTTCCAATGCACGCCCTTCCAAGTTTTGTGAATGCATGCCAGAACTTAAGAAGATACTCCATGAATGCTAGAGTCAAGAAAACAATCTTCGGGAAATATTCCTAAATGATTACTTCAAGTAGCACCAGAGATCGTGGACTAGTAAGGAGATGAGATGGAAAGGTATTTAATATTGCCATGATTCCATAAAGGCTACATGGAATGCATGTAGGTGACAAAAGCATGTGAGACTGGTAGTTAGCAGAGCGAGTGGAGCAGAACTAAAAGTGACTGAGTGTCGGAGTAGAAAAGGAAATAATAGATGACATGAGGTGCTTGCATCAGTCTGAGTTTTTCCAATGTGTTCTAGTCAATGTTTTTCCAATGCATGCCCTTCCAAGTTTTGTGAATGCATGCTAGAAGTTAAGAAGATACTCCATGAATGCTAGGGTCAAGAAAAGAATCTTCAGGAAATATTCCTAAATGATTACTTCAGGTAGCACCAGAGATCGTGGACTAGTAAGGAGATGAGATGGAAAGGTATTTAATATTTCCATGATTCCATAAAGGCTACATGGAATGCATGTAGGTGACAAAATCATGTGAGACTGGTAGTTAGCAGAGCGAGTGGAGAATAACTAAAAGTGACTGAGTGTCGGAGTAGAAAAGGAAATAAAAGGGAGAAATAGTGAAAAAGAAAGAGTTTGTTCGAGAGATTGGTTAGTTAGCCACTGAGTTGGTTAGCTAGTGAATGGGAGTTGTTTTTAATTCCCTTGAGCTCTCTCTTAGTCTATGTTTTGCAATGTTGTGAGTCTAAGTTTGTAATGCCTACATAATGAGAGGCGATGGAAGGATACGTATATCTACACTGATATGCATGAAATTTTCTTTGTTGAATTTCCCTGTCTATTGTATGAATGGTTGAAGAGGAAAACTGCGACTAATAATGCTTTGAGGCCTCAAGATCCATTGGTTTGGGATTATATCATCATTGATAGGAAAAAGACATTGGATAACAAGTGGAATCGAGCCATTTATTTCTAGTTCACTAGAGTGAAGGAAGGTTATGTAACTGAGTTTGTTGTCGAATAAACTGATACTTTCGATGAGGTCGAGCGGAAGTTTACTGAAGGACCTTGAAAAAGGTTGTTAGAAGCAATCCCACTCTGCATAAAGATGTTGTTCATGGAGAATGGGTTAATGTGCATGGATCTTGATATGATAGTTGAGTAGATGCCCCTAGTTCTAGGTGGAGGGATGAAAAGACAAGGGAAAAGTGAGAGAGGAGATTGATTTGAAAATAAGGATCCAAAAGTTGTTGAGATGAGGTCCGGAATAGGATGGACCCAGAAGAGCAGAGGAGAGAGAGAGACGAAATATATGCAAGAAGACTTGAGTCAAGGAGGAGATAAAAAAAAAGAGAAAAAGGAATGAAGCAAGGGTTGTGTGATGAAGGGTCACACCCATAATGAAGAGGAAGGATACTGCACTGAGAGAAAGTGTTGCAGAGTGTGTTGTACGAGAGTGGAGCTGAGATGAGGATAGGTTTTCAAAGAGGCATGGCATTGGGAGAAGGGTATCCAATGAAGATACCTGTAGTAGGATCCTAGAAGACTAAGTATGAATCCCTTGGTTGCTGTGGAGTGTCTCAAGGTCATAGGAATATGAGGTGCATAGTAGAGGCGTAGAGCTAGGAGAGGATGGTGAAGGTCCTCGAAGAGCAGGGTAAGTGGAGTTGGTGATAGTGAATGTTCATGCATGACTGTAGGTAGGAGACTCTCTAGGTTCCCTCACGATTTTTTTTTATCTTTGAACCACTCCCATTGCACTTTTGTATCCTAGAATAAAGAAAAAGAACAATGTGACAATTGGAGTAGAAACAAGAGTATGAGAAGAAAGAACAAGAATGAYGAGTGAAGAAGAAAATGAACTCAGTGCTACTTCAACAGGAAGAGTATCAATACCAAGATCCCTAACACCTAGTATTCAGTTACGATGACATAATTCGAGATTGAACATGGAGAATCAGGATAGTACCCTGATGTAATGTACCCCAAATTTCACAAATTAAAAAAAAAAATTAAGGGGAAAAACTAAAGTCTATTATGTACGACAAGTGTTCATGAGACAAGAATAATTATTTCTTAATCCATTGATTAAATACCTGGAAAGTGTATCATTATCATTACTCATTCTAAAATGGTTGCAAGAGATATTAAGATCAACATATCATTTGTTGTTAAGCATCACTATTAGACTTAACATTATAACATTGATGTGTTAGTGGCTAGGCATTTCAACGTCCATATCCTAGGCATACATTTGTGCAACCCATTTATATAAAGATTCCATTATGTTTATAAAACATTTAACGATATATTCAAGAATTAACACTAGTGTACATAGAAATGAACCTAGGGGTCATAACCCACTAAATCTAGAACCGATGCATTAGGGTTGTCAAGTCCCATAGTAATAAACCATGATATGTAACTTATGATAAGCACAACTATATAGTCGTGACCCTGTTAAGACGCCACTAGTTTCCATTACACTTATAATTTGTGGCCTTTATGAAAATCGTGAAGCATTTAAGGGTGGTAGTTGTCAGACAGTCTGAACCTAGACTTAGGGCATTAACCTAGGTCGTATCCATTAATGGTGTCTGGCCACCATTACTCCTCCTGGCCTGATGTTGCAGGAAAGCTCCACTACGGGCTTTCCACTTAAGTTGGCTTCACATGGCATGGTGAGGGTGGCGTACTATTCAACCTTCTCTAATATAGAGAGCCATGAAGTTCCATTACGCTCAAAATTATTCCATTTTTCTTTTGTTACTCTGTGTTTTTTTCTCCCGTGATGGTAAACTTGTTCGTCTCTATGGTATCAAGGTAATAACGGCCCGTGATGGTAAACTTGTTCGACTATGTGGTAGCAAGGTAGCAATGGTCATTTAGTCGATTACTTTCATGACGTGGTGGCCACTGTTTCAAGTTTTTATCTCAGCTTATGCATGGTAATTCCACTTGCTCTATGTATCCTATTCTACATACTCATTGTTTCGATGCAATGGTGTTATTTAGGTTTGAAAGAAACGTTCTCTGTATAAAACAATTTTCCCAATAGTTTGTTGCATGACTCATTCCTTGTATTTCAGACACTTTATGTATCATGTCTTTCTTTATATTAACACCTTCCCTATGCAATGTGTTACTGTTTTGTCATATGCTCTTCACAATGCATTCTCCATGGCATTAATCCTCTGTCTATGTAAATACATTTCTCTATGGAAATCTTTTTAGTTTATGCAGAACATGTGTTCTCTGTGGAACGTTTCTCTCTATATTCGATACGTTCATTTGTGAAATATATATGTCTGTCTCTGCATAATTTTTTTTCTATGTGGAATGTTTCTTTATCCATGCAATACATTTCTCGGTGGAAATATCTCTCTGTCTATAAAGAACGCATGTTCTCTGTTTCTTTGTATATGCATTACATTTCTCTGTGGGAATATCTCTCTATCTATGCAATAGATTTCTCTATGGAATGTCTCTCTGTATATACATAATGCGTGTTCTTTGTTTTTCTGTCTATGATAGATAAGTAGAGTCGTTATAATTTTGTGGCCTTCGCTTTGGGTGGTTTCTGTGTAAGGAATACTATAATCGGAAATATTAAGGCTTTTAACCTGTAACCCTAAGTCAGGTCATGGCCAAGTAAAAATTTATTTTGTTCTTAACTTCGACCATGTTTTTTGAATCTTCATACACTTAAAGATTTGTTAGAGGCTTTTCTTATTTACTCTATTTGAAGATTACAAAACCACTAAGGACCATAACAAAACCTATTTGCATTTAACACTAGTCCGCATTAACCATAACTTCTGGCTTGTACAAAAAATGAGAAGCATTCAAGAACCGTCCACCGTATAGTCGAACCTAGCCTTGGGCATTAAATTGGTCGTAGCCATTAATGGTGTTAGGTCACCTTGGTTTTCTAGGTTCTAACATTATGCATGGAAGAGCCACTACGGGCTTTCCACCTGGACTAACTTCACATGGAAACGATACGATGGCGTACCTTCCATCCTCCACCACTATCATGAGGCACACGGTGCCATTACCCTTTAGAATTCATTACATACAATTTATTTCTCTGTGTTTTACTCTGCGATGGTAGGTTTATGCAACTATGGTAGCATGGTAGTCGCAGGGTGTTAGGTTGAATTATCTAGGCAAAGATGGCCATTGTCTTCGATAACCCTCTCGAATATCTGGGTAGAACTAGTAGCAAGGCACGTAGCTGGTTTCCTTTGCAATGTGGAGGTCGTTGGTTTTCAAAACTTACCCTTGGCTTGTGCACGATAATCTCCCTCCCTCTGTGTATCATATTCCCATACTTGTCGATTCAATAGGGTTTTTCCATTTGAGAGCCATTTGTATGGAACCCAAGTACCTTTGCCATGTTGAACAGAAGTCGGTACCTTCACCAAAGAGCGAACATCCCTGCACTCATCCATCACCTGAAAGTGTTAGAAAAATATTAAACTTCAAATCATAAAATCGAATAGTTGAGGTCCACAAGGGTGTCAGACTACTTAACTTAAAAATGCCGCGACCTCCAGTGGTCGTGCCTGGTTTGTAATTGTGACCCTGGCCAGGGAAATTGATGCCTGGAACTTCTGGTGGGTACCTCGTAACAAAACAATGTCCCACCATTAATACAATGATACCCCTTTTTCACGCAGAGCTTTAAACAAAACGGGTTAACAGAGGAAGTAATATTGCAAATTCAAGAAGATCAATCTTACATAAACAGAACTTTGCACGAACATATATAAAGAATCTAAGAAATGACATTATATATATATAGATACGAACAATCAACTTGTCAGGAAGTATTCCAAAAATAATTTACCAACATGCCATCACTATACTACAAATAGAATGCGTCAAACACAGAGGAGGACAGAACGATAGACCCTTATGTCTCTCTGCGATGAATGGATAAAACCTTTCACTGCTACACAGGTTTGCCTCTGAGATAGTTTTCATTCTCAGAGTTAAGTAAAAGAGTCGGAAGAAATCCACAGGACACAAACAGAGGGTGCTTGGCCATGGTGGTATAAAGAAAGGACCCTCGGTCTATGCTGGAATGACAGGAGAGATCACATAAACTCTGACTTCTATTACAAAAAGTAAAAATTCTCTTTAACACACTCATGAACCTTGTGTTTCCTTGTTAAAAACTGAGGTTCGATAGTTCCATAGGGTCTTACCAGGTAGACGGTATTTGTTGTTGACTTCACCAACGAAGATCGCAGAGGTGACAACCCTTTCCTATGAAACAATGCTTAGTACAGAACCTCCTCTACGAAAACACAAGAATGAAATGAGACTGCCAAAACCCTAGATGGACGATCACCACTGTGACGAACCTCCTCGTTATGACAACAACTCTTTAACTGGTGCAATTTTTTTTTTTTTAAGGTGTGTGCGTGCGTGTAAAAAGGAACAGACACACTTGACTCTACGTCGCCACCCAACGACTACAAGACACAACCATGATGATCACCACAAGAAGACAAAGGTGCACAACAAGTAGGCGCAACAATAAACAACCCAAGACATAAGGCGCACAACAAGTGATTGCAAACAATAAACGACCAAGGACATAAGGCGCACTACAAGTAACTGCAAACAATAAATGACCAAACTGGGTTATGCACAGTACGAACACCGAAGGAAGAATCCAAGGTAGTAGATTTTACTATTTCTGCACAGGAAAGCAGGGCATTTAATCTTAGTTCTCTGCTCTGGAGAGAGAGAAGGTCAGATAGGCTCCTGGTCGACTGCTCAAGAAGAAACTAGTAATCTCCGTCAGGTGTGTCGCAAGAGTGGAAACCCTACCTTTAAAGGGCCCGAGACTCTTGATACGTCACAAGATTCTTTACACAAAAGAAATCACACACAGGATTATATACTAGGCTACAATGAGGTGTCTACATCCCAACAACTAAACAACTAAACACTTACCAAAAAGTACAACAAGGAATAAAAGAATCCACCATGTCCTCTACGGAAGGCGCAAGATAAAAGGACTCAGACAAGGACCAACCAAAATTAAGACAAGGCCTTTCTTGTGACCCAATTGTGATTGATTACTGACCAACTACTCCATTAAATTTCCTTAACCGACGAGTGTCTTCAACATAACGTAAGTCCAACTAATTACAATTCCCAATTACCTAATCATAACAACTAAATGTACTAGGTTCAACCTTACATTTATATGCTTGACAATTCTACAATTTCAATTCATACCATAGAGTAATAACAACATTACCTTGTACCATAACCTTGCACATAAAATAATGATCACATTACCTCTAGCGTGTCATCGATTTCATTAAAAGTGTAATACCCTTGCCATAACATTAACAATCTCACTTTTTGTTTTTAGGATAACTTGCCAAGTCAATAACAATAATAGTACTTATGGTATGTCACCCATGCAATAAATTGTATTAACGTATCATAACAATCACTATTCCAAAATATGATAACCTTGCAGTAAACAACAGTGAAATGGCATTTAAGTAGCATTACTCCTTACATCATGAGAATAACCATATTACATTTTATTTTGTAAGAGCATGCAATAAAATAAACAAAATTCAATGTCATTACCCTAATTGATCACATACTTACTTTCATATTATAAAAGTCTTACAAATAAATTAACTAAACTGCAAGGATGTTATCATAAAGGATAACATCCTTACCTTTTATATTGTAAAATCTTGCAACTAAAGTAACTAAACTATCATAACATTACTTTAGATGACACCATCCTTAACATTACCATAAATGACAATAGACATCATAAGAGCTTTGCAACTAAAGTAACTTAAACTATAATAGCTAAACTATAGCATCATTACCAAAATTTTATTTAGTTTATGCTACCTTTATAATTATAAATCATTCCACGCTAATTAAATAATCTCACTGAAAAATTTATCTATTATCAGTAAGAATACAATATACCATGTTTACTCATCATTCTAACATAATTCTTTTTGAGCGCTATCTAACCATCATTAATCTAAAAATTTAACTAACATCCAGCGCTATCATTCAGCGGTAAACATTAGAAATAAAAATATACCTATAAACAAAAACTACCAACTTAATTATCACTGGACTATTCGACCTTCTCTCCTAAACAGCTGCCATCAATAAATAAAAGGCGAAGGAATGAGCATTTTGGGATCCAGTAACCAAGTAGCCGGGCAAGGAAGGGACGTGGCATTGAAACAGGTAAGGCAACTGAAGTCGTTTCCTTTTTGAAAACATAAATCTGCCCAAGTCAGGTAAGAAAGCCAACGAGGTTTAAAAAGGAAAAAATAAAAGCGTCGTGCCAGACTCCTCAACGTTACACAGAGGCTGTCAGCGAGGAATTAACAACCGCTGTACTGCGCGCCAGAAGGGGGTTTGATCGATTCTTTTTTAAAAACTGAACTGTCAAGTAGGAAGCGCCACTAAGGCTCATCCGAGGATGCTCATTTGCTGCCGAAATAAAGGTGGGGGCACTGTGCAGAGACGCACCAAGATGGTTGCTGTTAGGAAAAACCAAGGGAGGCAATCATGTTCCTCACTGCGGCAAGGTAAGGATGTTCATCGGCAGTCAGTGGGGAGTACTCCTGCGTGATAGTACAGTGGTTGGCAGAAGAGGTGGTGAGGCAAGGTGTAAACACTGGAAACATTTCGAGTTCCAAGTCGTGGTTTACACGTAAACAGTAACACAAGAAAGTCGTTGTCACCCACTCGCATCCGCCGGCCTTGAACAACAGTCAAAAGGAGTTGTCGGGAGTTCGGGAAAAGGTAAAATACTCTAATCGTGCATGCAGCGGACATGTTTTTAGAGTTTATAAAAAAAACACAGTTCAACCACATTGTTGCGCCTGTATAAAAAAAATTCAACGCTGTGAGGAGTGTGTCATTGTGCAGATACAAGATCAGGGTGTCACTCGGGGCATGCTTCAAGAGTTACCATTACCCCACGATGGAACCCAACCCAACGCAGAGAAATCAGAAGGACAAAAAACATAACCGTTGGTCAAAGAGCTGAGCCTCTCATTCACTCGTGGCATCAATAGGTTCCCAAAAGAAAGAAAACATAGTAATCTAGGAAATCCATGACGGAAATCGTGGTCAACTATTTTAATGGAGGATAAAGGCGGTCGAAATACTAGTAATTCGCCGAGCAGGAAGGACAATTCCTAAATTTATCAAAAATAAACTAAGCAAGCACAGTAAAATCATTGAGTTAATTTATTTGGGAAAATCATATTCCAGTACAAGTCATGTATCAACATCAGTCCCAAGTGATAGCATTCACGCACGCTGAATGTGCATTCCTTCCACTACCTCGTACAATTCCTATCCCCATGATCAGGTCTGTATTTGTACAGGCTAGCTCTATAATACCCCGACATAGATGTTCAGTCTTTTTAGTGGGATCGTTGACATCTACTTTCCTTAACAATGAAAGATTTGGAACCCAACAGGCTCGATTTTCAAGGTTGAAGTATGCAATAAAGGCCATTATAAGGACACAGTTGTAGATCATTTTCTTAATGTCTTACAGTCATCATATCAATTAAAAGAAGACTCCTAACATCCATCCGAATTTAATCCAACTCTACAAATCACTCAGGATTATATTTGGAAGGCATATTACAGTTTTATAAACTTCGAACAATTTTCATTCGGATTATCCTACCAGTTTGAGTCTACATATACAGCTTGTCATTGATTAAACATTTGACAAAGAGGGAGGCCATTTCAATTCAGATTTAATGAATGCATCATATCCGATATAAAAGCAATCAACAAAAATGGAAATCATACAGTTCAGATTTAATAAATACATTGCATTCAATATAAATTCATTCAACGGAGAAGGGGTAGAGCATCATATCTGAACTGGCTCACAGGAAGACCAAGTGAAAAACCACGTTCATCTGAACCTCGCCTGATCGCCTGCCTTGAAGGATGTCTGTGCGCTCCGTGCCTCTCCTGCTCGCCGACCATAGCGACTACACCGATACCTCCCAGCCAATCGCTAGGGGTACTCTACTTCCCCCTTATCCCCCCGAGCCACAAAGGGGCCACACACAATCCAGATAGTATACCTAGCTTCCCATCTCGCCTTGCAAGGATGAGCTACCACTCCAATACAAGCTGAGAAATTCCCAACTCCTCACAAGCAATCAGTCTAGTCCCAATTCGGCAGCCTCCCAATCTAACAGCCCATCCCCCTTTTCTTTCATCCCCCTTTCCTTTTCTAGGGTTTTGAGCCCTACCAACTTTTCTAAATCACATTTATTTTTAAGTTTTAAAGAAAACCCTCCAAAATTTCTTTGTCGTACAAGTGTCATTCATCCCCCACGTTTCTCCAAATTTATTTTCTTTAACTTATTAATTGTCTATGTTTCATTTATTACTTAATTTCCCTATTTTTATTAATGCCTTCTTCTTCCTTTTTTTTTTAAACCAAAATGGTAAGTGCCCTAATTAATCTTTTCATTTTATTTTTAAATTCATAACTTTTTATACTCTCGCACGTGAAATAATTTTATTACTTATTAATTGTCTATGTTTCCTTTATTACTTAGTTTCCCTATTTTTATTAATCCCTTCCCCTTTTTTTTAAAAAACCAAAAAGGTAAATGCGCTAGATAATCTTTTCATTTATTATTTATTTAATATCTTTTGTTCTTTCACAAGTTAGGAATTCATTTCTTCTTTGTAAAATTTTAAAACCATTAGTTTTAATTTAAATATTACCCTCGTCATCACCCCAAGAATTTTATGAAGACCCAACTATTACTTAGGTGGGTTTTTGTTTAAATTGTTATTTTTATTCAAGGGTATGTTCTTAAGGTTAGACTAAAATTTTACCCTAAAAGTTTTAGACTTAGTACTTAGATTCTGAACTGGCCGACACTGGGTTAGGGAAGTTGTTTAAGGATTTATTGAGGCCTTATTATCTTAGGGCTATTTAGGTTTGTTTCCTTCATCAACATCAATGCGACGTGCCCTTTAGTATGCACCACGTGCTCCAAGGGTGCCACTCACCTCGTTCGTTTCCTTTGCGCAACGTGCTCTTCAGGATGCACCACGTGCTCCAAGGGTGCCACTCGCTTCTTGTGTTTCTTTTGTGCGACGTGCCCTTCAGGATGCACCACGTGCTCCAAGGGTGCCACTCACCAACTTGACTGATTGGTAGACATCTATAACCCCTGGAGTCAACACTCCACCAGGTGAACTTGTGGGAGACTAAGGGCTCTAAGGAATAAGGTCCCCCGCCTTATTTCACGCCCCTTAGAAGCATCGTGGATCCTCTCGAACTAGGTAATTGTTAACCTATAGTTCGAGCCACGACAGGAGTGCTAGTAGGCTGTGGTAGGGCTGTTGTCCACACCTCTCCCTCAACCTCTATGGAAATCGTGTGTGGCCCCTTTACTCCATATGTGAGTCTGGTCAGCAAGCTATCGTCAACCTGCATCATCAACAAACGTGTTAGAACATGTCCATAATATATCATCAAATCAATGAAATATCACAGTGAATACATCAACCCAAATAGCACACTCCCTGACTCAATCCGGAGTCCAAGGGGTTCCATCGATGCCTCGGCATCCTCAAGGTCCAAAACCCTGCACACTCAGTAAAACCGAGTCAATAGCACTTGTCTATGTCAAGGCAGTAAAACATCAAGTCAACTATCATAATGCAACATAATCAAGGATAAATGTTTTAGCATCATAAAAGTCCAGATCAATTGCGAGCAAGTATCCTCAAAAATATGTTTACTCAGTGCGCCAGAGAGGGATGTTACAACCACCCTCAACCATTCATATGTAGAAGCCATGTGCTAGGGCTTGGATGGCACATCAGGATTGGGAAGAACAGGGGACGAGGCGTCGGGACTGAGGCCAATTAAATTCTAAGTTAGAGTCTTAACTTCCCCTGACAGACGCACCTTCCTTCCTTAAATATGGAAGATACGTAGTTTAAACAACAGTATAACCATGACTATCCAATGTACACGATCGATCGTTACACCTCAACTCTCTGAAGTGATCCTCTCATTACACCAACCGAACAAGGAGGGTAGTTAGTTAGTTATGCATTGATCTAAGCAGGGCGAGTGGGGAAATGTTCATTATGGTGGAAGACCCCAATCGTATCGTAACCAAAACGTAACATCAAAGAGAAGTGTGTGGTTACCCACCCTTAGTTTCACCTTTAATAACCATAGTCATTCAGCTACACCCTTAATCCTAATGTCAACTCAGCTAGGTAAGAGTATAGGTAATCAATGTCAGAATTATAATATGGTGCGTGCAAGGTCCACTCCAGCCCGACTACCTTAATTAGGAGAGTGGAAATAGAATCTTTGTGTATGGGCAAATAAATTTAAGTATCAACATTTACATAGTATGATATAGGGGTTTAGGAAAAGGCCCCTTTTTGTGATTGAAACTTCTTGTTGTGCTAAAGTAATATGTTCAAGGGTCACTCCAAGCCAAAGGAGATGTAAGCACCCACCTTATGAAAATTTAAAGGATAATGTCCCTAGAAAAAAAAAAATTATGATAAATTTGAGGTTTATTACAGCCGAGCTCTGTATAAAATGTATTCCATGGGTATACAATATTTTAATGTGTTGGACAAGCTCTGTATAATGTATTTCCATAGGTATGGAATAGTTTACTGTGTTGTCTGAGCTCTGAATAAGTGTTTCCATGTCCCATTTCCTTTATAACGATATTTTGTTTCCATGTCCTGTTCTGTTATAATGATATTTTGTTTCGATGTTCCATTCCGTTATAACAATACTGTGTTTCCATGCCTTCATTCCGTTATAATGATACTGTATTTCCATGTCTTCATTTTGTTATAAAAATATTGTTCTTTCCATGTCCCCATTCCGTTATAATGATACTGTGTTTGAATGGTTCTTTATACAATTCAACACTGGGTTCACCGGGTTCAATTTCTGTGATTTCCTTTAAAAAAAAACTACCGATCTTTCAAATCTTAACCCTTCGGGTTCCTCCCAGTTCACACGTGGTCGGAAAACCCTAAACCATTGTAATATTTGGTTTGGTTTTGGGTCTGTCATAACCCCACATTTTTAAAGGTATCTTACTGTATAAGCAATAACTTACCATTTAAGGAGAAATACTATCATATTGAGATCTAATCAGAAGCTTTGATTAAGACTTGCCGATTAGTTCCATACCCAACCTTTCATTCGACCACAACCATACTTAACTTGCATTCTGTAAATTAATACTTACTCTGTAAATTTATGATACAATATACCCTCATTTGTTGAAAGGCAATAATTCTCTTCGGATGAGATTATATATGCCGAGAAAAATAGGGTACCTCTGTTGAGAGGAAAAAGTTGCTCTATCATTGCTAAATTCCCATGGGCATTCAACAAAGGTATAGGATGTTGGTTAAATTCTTGACCCATTATATATCCTTTCTTGGTTAAACATTATGATTCCCAAAATTCATTAAAGGTCGGGCCTATTACTTACTTGCACTTGGATATCTTGTCGTGGTTGGGGTTGAACTCGCAGGGATTTAAACTGTTCCATGTATTTTACAAGAATTAGACTCACACAGTCGTATCTCTTTCTACCTTCTTGTTAGATTTATGCATACTATGATATCGTTTTTGTAATCTACCATATACAAGAATAGTCATATATCTTTCTACCTTCTTGTCAGATTCACAGTAATCTACCATATACAAGCACTTAACATACGTAAAATCGGTCAGATGTAACTGATCAAGCACTGAGCATATTCACGTACATTAGATATAACATTCTATACATAATTAGCACTGATAATAAGAAGATCTATCTAATCATATCAAAGCACTAAACAAAGAAGACATAAAGACATTCATGCAAGCACCAAGCAAGATAACACAGTTTTTATGTGGTTCACCCCCATCATGGGGATACATCCACCAAATCTTCTTCTTTATTGCCTTTAGACAATCTGCTACAACACATAGCCTCTGATCCTTACTCCGCATAGGACAAAAGATCTGTGTAGCTTGATAGATCCTTCTTCCTCATGTTATAGCACTAAGCCTTTCACAATCTATCACAACTACTTGCACTCAGCTCTGCAAGTCTCTTACAATCATGCACAAAGCATCAAAAAACCTACTTGCACTTAGCATACATTCATATCACTTAGATCTAGCACTTAGCCTTTTATTCGTCTCCTCTCCTCCTCTTCCTAGCCCAGACATCTATTTATATACACAATAGGCCTAAACATGGGTAAACCCATGGTCCAACATCCCTTTCCCGTTACATATTCCCAAAAGGGGGTTGAGATCCCGTGATCTTTTCTTCGTCTTGTGCTCCTCCTTTGATAGGTTGTTGAAGTCCCAAAATAGGTCAACATGACCAAGAAACTCCAAAAGCTTGGTGAAGGGCGGGCCAATAGTCATCAAACTCACCTTTTCCCTTGTATGGACGAAGCCTTGAAATTACTAGAAGACACGTATGTTTCCCAACCTCAATTTATGGCTGCTTATCGCAGCCTTACTCTCAACCCACATGTAGTTGATGTAATGATCAATTTGGTCCCTTCATTGGTCAGTCTGGTTGATCAGATAGTCAATATGGTCACCTACTTAATTGAACCAGTTGACAAAGTGGTCGATCCGATCACATCCTCGGTTGATCCCACTCCCTCATTAGAGAGTGAAACCCAAGCGGTCGACCCGTTTCCACCTGTTGACCTGATTCTCCCCTTGGAGAATGTAACTTAAGTGGTCGATCTGATCTCATCATCAGTCAATCCTACTCTCCCACTAGAGAGTAAACGTGATACTGCCCATGTTTTTCTCATTGATACAGAATCTACCATGCTTGGGGGTATTCTTCCTTCTCCCGTGGAACCCCCTCCAAGTAATGAAGCCATCCTTTTTTATTGGGGTGCATTAACTAGACCTCGTCTTCTCTCTCACATTCCTTTCAATATTATCATACAAGTTTTTGGTCGGGACGTTCCTCAAACATTGATATAGGAAGGTGCGTCCGTTAGTATTTTTTCCTCTATTGCTTGGTAAGATTTGGGTTATCCTCAGCTTGTACCGGTTACGTAGAATCTATTAGATTTTAACAGAAGGACCAGTCACCCTTTAGGGATCCTTTCTTAGTTTCTAGTAACTTTGGGAGGGAAAATTGTCTTCATTGATGTCATGGTCGTCCAAGATGCCTTGGATTTCGATTTACTCCTTGGGAGAGATTATGTTTATGCCATGAAATCTATTGTGTCCACTCCTTTTCGTGTGATATATTTCCCTCACGATGGAATAATTGTGACTATTGATCAACTTTCGTTTGTTGGCCCTGATTGGATGACATACCTAAATGGTTCTTATATGCAGAGGGTATCTCCCCTACCATAGGTCAATTATGGGTCGTTGTCTCCTATGCCTTCAATTGCTGATGCAGATGAGACTCTCACTGTAAGCTCAGTTTCTTATGCCTTGGATCCAGTAGTTGACATGTTGACATCTTAGATAGGGTCTTTAGAGCATGATCTCTTTACTCCTGTCGTGACCCTCGACATGGTGTCTTTCCATAGCGTTGTTATTCCATCCAATGAAGATATCTTGGAATCCATGACTGATTTTTGTCCCTTGACAAAGTGTCCTTCCAAAGCATTGTCCTCTTGGAATCCATGATCAAGAAGAGTCTTTTGAGCATGGTTTTCTTATTTCAATCTCATTAAAAAATGAAACCAACTTTGAGCATGGTTTTCTGATTTCAAGCTCGTTAAAAAATGAAACCAACTGTGAGGATAGTTTTATGTCTCTGTAGAAACCTCGTTAAAAAATGAAACAAAGGTTATGAGCATAGTTCTTGTTTCTATGTCAAGATCATTAAAAAATGAAACATAGGTCTGGGGATTGAACCTGGATTATTGAGCATAGTTCTTATTCTTGTGTTAAGCTCATTAAAAAATAAAACAGATTGTTCCCCCTCTCTGTTTGATTCAAGTCCTTTGTCTAGTATTTGAAGCTTCATTTCATCCATCTTTGCAGTTGGATGAAATGAAGTTTGGGGGGAAATGCTTATAGCTTCTGGACTTCATGCTAAAGTTAAGCCACTAGCTTCTTAAGTTGGGGGCTAACTACCAACAATGTGAATCTGTGAACCATGCATTGGGAAGTTGCAAGCATAGTTTTCTTTGGTTCAAGCTTGTGTAAAAATGAAACCACCTACCTCAAGAATAGTTTCCTCTGGTTCACGCTTGTGTAAAAATGAAACCAGGTCCAAGGAAAATTTTGTTTAGTTTTAAGATTGTATAAAAATAAAATCTATCCCAAACATAGTTTTTTTTTTTAATCTTGCGTAAAAATGAAAACAATCCCGAGCTTAGTCTTTTTTCTTTCTCATGCTCGTAAATCAATGAGAATATTACCAATTAAACTTTTATCAATTTTTTGGACTCGTAAAGGTTATATGAAAAAGGAACCCCTTGGAGTTTCCTTTAATCTCTTTTCAGACTCTCTAAACATGAAATGATTGCCGAGCGATCTTGTTCTTTTCACGCTCATTAAAGTATTTGAAGAAAATGTATGTCGAGCAGTAGTTTATCTCTTTTTCGATCTCATCAGACTAACTTACAAAAAATACCTTATGGAGTTTTGTTTAGATGCTTTTCAGACTCTCTAAACATGAAAAACCCCTAAGTTTACTTTCTTTAGACTCGTAAAACAAACATCTAAAGGCCCATATGGGATTGAGCCACTCCTTCCTAGGGTTCGCTAAATATACTCGAGGGACTCATATGAAGGATGAGATTATAGTTCAGGAATATGTTATCCTCCTCAAGCTTGTGTAAAAATAAAGAGGTACTGGCCAGAAATGGTGGGAGAAAATTGGGAAATAAATGTATCTAAACCTGTATTCTATGGAAGAGTTGCTTTTGAACATGATACCCTTTCACTCACTGTGTGTCTAGGTTGGAAAATCCACTTGTCTCTTGATCATACTCCTTTATAAGATTACAAATTGGTTTGTGATCCTTGTTGTTGAGTTAGTGGTTCCAAGATAGTTTTTGTGTCGTCAATATGTTCAAAGAGAAGTTCAACCCGGAAATCCTTCTATTGCATCGTCCATTTCTATAGTCCTTAAGCCTTTTATTGCGTCAACCATCCATGAGTCAGTCCTGAATCACTGGTTACTCTGACCTACTTCAAATCTTGGTACCCATTTCATGTCATTGATGGGGGATACATTAAGGCCCTCCCGTGACAAGCCTTTTCCTGTTGACTTCAAATCATTATCCAAGAAATAGACATAGAAACTAATTGGTACCTTGGAACTTGCATGCCTCAATGACATGTTTCCTTGCTTTCGAAAGTGGGTTTTCATTATTGGCCCCTGATTGGGAGATCCCACTGAGTGTTCAACTTCAACTCATTAATTCACACTCGTTGGATTGTACTAGTGTACCTTGGGAATCATTGACATTAATGGTGATTTCTCTCGCATTTGTTAACGATATACATTAATGACTGGTAATCAAATAGTTTCTACCATGTTCAAGTTCAACACATGTATCTACATGGTTAGATTCATACTATAGAGAGGTGGATATGAAGACCCTAGATCTTTTCTGATAGATTCAAGTTGCATTGGAGTATATTTAGATTGTATTGTTGGATAGATAGAGAATGTATGTCTCATGGTTATGTTCAAATTTGATTCTTTAACACATAGATCCACAGTGTATTTTGGTGGCTATGTTCAGATTTGAGTCATATTGGCATGGATCCATAGTGTATGTTTGGTGGCCATGACCTGTATTACTTGACATAAATATTTGCATGTTAGCATTTATGCTTTGATTCATTTGTATTCTGAGTATGGGGATGCCTACCTCATTAATGATATATTATTGTACTGTATTTCCTTGTTTGTTGGTAGGTTTTTGACCGACATGTTCCTTGTTCTCTACACACACTCGACAAAGTATTTCAGTTATCACTCTATTCTAACTTCATACTTTGGGGGGCTCACTGTTACAATTTTTTTTCATCATGCTTATGACCTTTAATGGTGTAAACCTATCCTTTGTCTTTAAAAGGATCAATGGTCGTAATCCCTGAAGAAAGATGAAGATGAATTTTCTTAGAGAGATGAAATTATACTTTTCCTTTATCAAAAACCTTAGAAAAATGGATCGTCACACCTTGCTTAGTGTTAAGGGTGCAACCATCTAGGATCATCACAGGTTGCACCACAGTGGCCTGCGACATCATCGCAGTTTGCTCAGTGTTAAGGGTGAAAAGATTTTTGTACGAAGAAAAAAGAGCATATTTGTGTTTCTTCTAGAAGAGAATCTTCGAGGGTGAGTTGGCCTTCGATCGATTTGGATCTGAGTCACATACCTGATCTCTTGGGATAATCCTAACCTCCTCATCCTATCCTTTTCATCCTACAAAAGGAGAGGATTTATCATGGGGAAAGTTGGATTGAGTTGGCTAGAGCTTGTAGATTGGAAAAGTTGGAAAATTCTTGAGTTTTTGGAGCTGGTATGTTGGATTTGAGTTTTTCTTTGTCAAGATAGATTGTTGATATCAAAATATGTGGAGAAGAAGTGTGTGGGAAGTAAGGAACTGTTGGAAGGAACTTGACAACATCAAGGCATCTGGTTGTATATTTCTTCCATGTTATTTAATACAGCGATATATTTCTTTCCCATATAATTGGTCTTATTTTATTGTATGACTCCTTGATCACATACATAGGTTTTTTTGATTATACATTGTTTATTTAACTTCATTGGCTTGTGGATTTATGCTTGATAATTGAAACTTAGGGAAAGTTTTATATTTTTTCTTGTTTTGTTCCAGTTTCGTGGTGAAACTAGGGAGATCTGTTTCTATCTGCACTTACCGATTAGTCTGATAACAACCATTCATCAATCCTTCCTGTATGGAAAGTAGGGTGTGGATGCGAGGATCAATAGTAAGCACCTCTAGCTCATCTTGTAGGCTTTCATAGCTCAATGACAACAGATTACTCACGTTAGAAAAGAAGGCGAGTAGAGCCACTGAACCAGTAATTGAAGTCAAATCACAAGTGTCTCACTGTTGCATAAATGAAAACGTATCATTTCATGCATAATACTTCAAACTGTTTGGTCTAGAGTTTGCTTTATTTGAATAAATGAATTCAAAAAGAATACAAAGCACTGAACTCCACAGAGATTATTGCATTTTTTATACATTTGGTTCCAAATAACCCATTTGATTCAATTTTATCGATTCTCTCCAAACGTTAAACATTTAATTTCATTGCCAAGGAAGAGAATAAAACAGTCCAGTGAAATTACGGTCTCCATCCCAGTAGGAAAATTGAGATTAAATTTGGTCACTATGGAGATAAGAGAGAATAGAAAATGAGACCTTTGCAGTGATACTGATCTTTGTTGCTAGTGGACAGATGAATTCCTTACTTTCTGTCCAAAATTTCAGAAGATTGGTATTGTCAATACATGATTTTCTTTTGTGTATTTTCATGTCTTTTTAGCAGCCTTCAAAATGGATTCTCTCTTTGTAAAAGATACATGAGATTAAAGTATAATTATCTTACCTAAATTCGGTTATGAATATTCTCTTTCTGAGGGGAAAGAAGTTTCATAGTGACAAATATGAGGATGTTTGCAGAAGACAACCTCTCATCATGAAAATACGAGTCTTGGAAGGATTCTCTTGGCATAAAATTCTTTTTACACAGACCTAGAAACCTATTTTTGTTAACTCAAAGTAAGTTTGAATCTCTGTTAACCTATAGTAGCTAAGCCATTTTTTCTTTATTTCATCATTTTTTAATCTAAAATAATTATCATCTTGATGTGATGTAAAGGAAGAAACTAAATCTTAAAAAAACTAGGCATTACGTTCAAAACAAGAAAATCTAACTATCACGCTCAAAATTGCACTAAAGTGAACCTCATAAAAAATTTCGGATATTTATAGAATAAAATTCAATCTCAACAAGATAATGTACGAAATAGTACTGATCCATTAAAAAAACTCCACCAACAGGAAGCATGCTTATCTAAGGGCCCTAATTGTTTACAAAAAAATGATACATAGTTCTAGTAGTTAAAGTTATAACATTTACAGCAAGGAAGACCGTAAATATGCACTGCCAATATTCTGAATTTTACAAAAGATTCTAGGATCATATTAATGACTTAATCTCTGACATTGCTTTTCTTCCTTGGTTGCTTGATTTTCTTTGTCATTTCTTCGTTTGATTCCTTGTTTAATGTATGTTGAATAGTAAATTTCAAGAATTTGCATAACATTTTTCAATTTGAATCATATACGTTACTGCAATTTTCCATACCTTCTGCACTTTTTTAATATGTGATATTTTTAATATGTATTAGGTTCTATGTAAAAAAAATTAACACTTTTATGTAACTATGACAACAAGCAATTTGTTTATCTATATACAAATGGACATAAAAGCAGAGAAAGGAAATGTTTTTATTTGCAAAGCAGATAAAGGAAGTGTATGAATATCACCTGGTAAAAACTAATTGAGTTCCACATGAGACTGAAATTCATTCCAACAATGGAGAAATTGTCACAGATTACAAATTTGTCGAGCTCAGAGAAAGGTAAATGGGAAGGATGTATATAACCCATGGAAGGAACAATAATTGTCATGAGTATCATCATGTCTGTTATCTCACGGTTTGTAGGAAAGGCTTAGGCAGCTTGAGTCAAGGCTTAAAACCGGCGTAACAGGAGCATCCCCACCCACTGTCACCTCGATGGGGGGATCTTTCTATTTAGGAGGGCTAGTCCAAGGGAGACGTCCCTATGTAATCTGGGTTTCCAGAAGGCTAAAGGTATAATGGATCAAAGTGATAAGTTCCCTTCACAGATTACTGCCAATGATGAGATAGTCAAAGAAGATATTGTTCCACAGGATGGCACCTGTTTGCGAGACAAGGAAAATAAACTAGAATATGTGCTGCAGTGGTTAGTGCTTCAAAGAATTAATGACTATCTTCGAATATATATATATACATGAGCATTAATTAAATGTAATTATTGATGAAGTCAATGATTACCAATAAAGACAAAGGGCTATAACACTTCTTCAATAAATACAAAAGGTACTTGCATTCAATATGTTAAATTCAACCTTATTATATCACAATGCAATGACTGTTATAAATCTCCTCATACATTAAATATTGCTGCTGAGTCACAATGCAGAATTAGGTGATGTCAGCCCTAGTTTGTCAATTTTGGAGGGCAAAAAAGTGAACGTTTTGTACAATGAGCCAAGGAAAGCAAGACTACACTTTAATACCAACCAAAACATAAAGTTTTACACCTAAATAATGGTTAAAAGAAGCTTGACAGTCATAAATATTTCTGCTGTTATAAAGTGACGTCAGCCCCAAATCAAGATAATTTGAGAGACAAAGAGTGCAACGTTTTGTCAATTAAGATTATGAAAGTAATCCACAACTCAAAGCCTATCAATCAAGGTGAAACACATCACAACGTTTTAAGCCAAGCGAGATTTTAAACAAGTGTGATGTCACCTATAATTCTGCTGCTGTCATTATGATGTCAGCCCTAAAATAGATTGGTTAGAGGGGCCACAAGGTAGACGTTTTGTGAATTTAACCAACGAAAATGTGTGAAACGTTTGTGGCTGCCAAGAGGAGACCTAGCCGCAACCTTTAGAGCAATCAAGGGTTGAAATAGGCTAGGACGTCACCTCTAGGGTTAGGGTTAGTAAACAGCTAGGGTTAGACGTTAGGTTAGTTAGGGTTTCAGATAAAAGGTGTTTTGAAAGAGATTTTAAGGACAAACAAGCTCAAAGAGGTTCCTAGACTAGTGCCTTGGGTTAATGGAGTCAATTGAAGTGAGACTAATGGCTTGGACAACTTAAACTTAAGGACAAGAGGGTTAGGGTTTGATGGTGTTGCTATGACAAGGCCACCAAATCCTAAAACCCTAAGAACGAAAGACTTACCTAGGTGTAGCTAAGGCTAGGCCTAAAGCTTCCTCTTCTCTCCTTAAGACTTCTTTGGCAAAATGAATAGCTTATGGACACAAATCTATGGCTGAAAAGTGTTTCTTAAATACAAGGATTTTCAAAACCCTAGAAGTAAACCCTAGGTGTAAAAAAAATTAGGCCTAGGACGCCTTCTTTCTTCAATTTGTGCTCAAAACTAACTCAAGATAAGAGGAAGTCTAGTGTAGCTATGGCTAGGATAAAACTTCTCAAATCAAATGGCTATAATCTTTTATCATGGGGACATGAAGCCATGACCTACTTGTGTGTTGGCTCCCTAGGGTTTCAAGAATTAAGAAAATAATAACAAGATAACAATGTATGCAAGATATTAAATCAACAACCATTCATTCAAGAATTTTTGATGAAAAAACACTTACAAACTCATGATGAAGCATAATCCACACCCTAGTTGTAAACCTTCCAATGATAAATAGCACCACATGCCAAAGAATAGTCCTCCAAGAGGTTGCACCTCACTCCAAAAGAGAAGATAAACCAAGACAAGAGCTAAAGATATCACTCTCACAAGAGAGCAAGTTGTGTTATGATAAAATGAAGAGGCAACGTCCTCTATTTATATGATCTCATGACCTTCAAATTACAAAAATAGGTCAACAAAACAGTCGACAAGGCTGACATTACAATATCTAATCATTTGTCACTTTTACATGCTAAAATGCCAAAAATGAGCTAATAATGGAGACGTCAGGCCCCTTTAGGGGAGACGTTGGCCCTTTAGGGGCAAAATCACCATCCTGCAACCCAGACGTTGGCCCCCCTGGGGCTACTGCAGCCTGCTAAGTGTGCCAAACAAGCCCAACACGCTTCCCTCTACTCCAGAAAGCGTCCAGCTAGCCCTGGGTGGCGTCCAATCCATCTAGGTCAATGTCCCATCTGCAAGGGGCTGATCCCCATAGGCTAAGTCTCTGCCAAAATGTCCTGCTGAGGGCGTCCATCTTCTTCTTTGTGCAAGGGCTCGTCACGATCCTGTCTTGCCTCTGCCATCCCAGCAACCATCTGATGGGCTCTTCAGCCCCATGAAGGTCCGAACTAATCATCTCCCCATGTGCACCTGATCCTCTGGTACCTGTCCGCCAGGCATGGTCCTGCACATCAAAGACTATGCCCTCCAGGGGCTCATCAGTCCTAGACATCATAGCAATGTAAATCATATCTCATCATTAAATTTATCAAACATATGCATGAAATCCCTAACAATTCATCTAATAGCTCAAAGATATTACACAAACCCACTATACAAAGCTAAGGAAACCAACAAGATGACCTATTGGGCTAATACCCACAGGAAATGGAGAGTTTCCTCAAAGGATCATTCAAGCCATGTGTAATGTGGTGATATGGTTTTAGGGATGTCCAGCTATAGTAAGACCAAGGGCTGGTGTCTTATGTGGGTGCCTTTGTAGGAGGCGAGCTGTACCCATCATGGATGCATTTTTTCCAAGCCCCTTTTGCCTTATCTTTCTTTATTTTCATTTTACTACAAGCCTTGACGAAGAGGACACTGCCTTGGCTTGGTGGCCAGAGCTGACAGCGTTACCCACTAGTATCTTCGCAGAAATGAGAAGGTTGGCTCGTG